>JAUZST010053269.1:0-24397 GCA_034779995.1 Parotocinclus haroldoi | reverse complement strand
GTGTGTGTGTGTGTGTGTGTGTGTGTGTGTGTGTGTGTGTGTGTGTGTGTGTGTTTGTGTGTGTGTGTGTGTGTTAGTTGAGTTGAGTTGTCAAGTGTTGACACTGTGAGGACCAAGTGTCCCTTCAAGGATGGAAAGATCTGCGAATTTAACCTTATGGGGCGTTTTGGCAGGATATACCAAAATAAGTACCTATACAAATATAATTTTATTTTGTATTTTTTTGTTTACTAAGGCGTACTGTAGGTGTAGCATTAATTAGAAACAGTAATACTATGTCAGGCCAGGCATGCGTCCCCACAAAGATTAACAAGGCAAACGTGAGTATCTGTGACCAACACATTTACATGTCTTCACATGTTTCCCTCAATTTGGTTCAGCTGACAACCTCCAGCTACAGAAACATCATCCCATGCAACTCAGCTGCTCAGCTGACTTGTTGGTCGTTCAGACTTAACACTTATCTCTTGCTAGCTTCCTTGATCAACATCCCCCTGGCCCTCTCATTCAATTTATAGAGACAGATTTACCCAAAACACATTTTTCACTTATTAATAATGCTTTATGGTGAAATCCTAGTAGTGGAATCCTCAAAGAATAGGGGACTTTATTCAGAAGTATTGTCATACACCGTAAACAGACTACGTTCTGGTCATTAACCTGCTAACGTTATTCTTTTTAGGCTACTGTAATGTAAATATAAAAGTGTGTCTTCACAAGAAAACTGTGCGCAAACTACACAAATGTGCCAGAGACAGCGTGAACTGTTATACACACCATAAACCTGTAACACTTAAGAGAACAGTGGAGAACAGTTCGATGGAAGCCAAAAATGTATGGACAGACAGAAGTTCAGCCAAATGAAGCAGAGACTTATCAAGTGAATGTCAACCAGTTTATATAGCTATACATTCCAGAGAATATACATCTAGTGGACTACTGTGTCCGTAGTGTACTACTCGCAATAGGACAGGCACATACAAACACCATTTACGGATTGTGTCCACAAATAAGTCGAGTCATCCACACAAAGTCAAGTCAAGCCAATTCCAAATTGTGCAAGCCTAGGGTGACAGTGGAAAGGAAAAACATCCTAAACTTTGTAAGGAAGAAACCTCAACGTCTCAAAAAAGGGACCCGACCTGCTTGGGCAGCCTAGATGGTAATTAGAGAATTCATTTTTTGTGGTAATAGTAATACTAAATGAATAATAACAGATAAATAAAATGTTGAATAGAATAGCATAACCCATCCATCCATTCTCTTCGCCTATATATATATATATATATATATACATATACACTGTATATATTTATTATATATTACTCATTATTTTGTCCGAGTCACTTTAGGATCTTGAGTTCTCAGCGGGATAGTTCTTGGTGGCACATGGTTCCCTGACAGTCGAAGGATGGGGAAAATTAAATTTCTCTAGACACATCTAATGAGTTAGAACAGTCTCTATTCCACCGCTTTGATAGTTACACACACACACAAATAATGAACGTCCTGCTCTTGAACGTCCACCTCTGCTCGTGGATTTGCAGTGTAGAACTGTCGCATAATAATCTATTGACGATTGAATGGTCGTTAATCAGCGCTTACCTTTAATCAGGACTGCTACAGTTGCTGTCAGATGAGGGTCAGTTGGTCTAGCATGTGGTCTGGAAGGTGGATGGTTGCACCATAATGTAAACCAGGCACATCTAATAGGCACTGTGTATATTAGTGTAGCATGTATATATGTGTATAGTAAGCTGTTAGCGTGACTAGCTTGAGGAAATGCCTGCTGATGAGAACTGCGGGCCTCAGGGGCAGGGATTAGCGTCTCCAAAGTAAAACAGAAAATACAAAACTTGTGTCTGACATGACTGGTATAGTATATAAAATCGTGTGTGTTTGTGTCTATAGCTGGAGCAGATGCTGGCTGGGCAGTCAGGAGAGTCGGATCAGGAGAGCGTGTACAGTGTGGAGCAGCAGAGGATACGGGACGAAAGTCGAGTGTACAGGCTCAAGCTTCAGGCTTACCAGGAGAGCCAGCACAGGCAGGCCCAGCTGGTCCATAAACTACAGGCCAAGGTCCACCAGGCTTCCTCAAATTGTAACCAGACACTCAGAGATAATAATAATAATAATACTAATAATAAAAATAATAATAATAAAACGAAGAGATAAGAGCAGTGGTTGTAGTGGTGTTGAGTAGTAGCTTTTTAGTAGCTATTTGAGATTAGAATAAATGAATAATTACCTTTATTTGCTGTGAGCTTCTTAGAAACAAAACCTGAAGACAAACACTAAAATGGTGAAGTAGACTTACAACAGTTCTTCATTCTCACATACATCATGAAGAATATCAGAGCTACATATAATAGTATATAACTGCTACTAGAAATGTGTCTGCAGCCATGGCCGAAGCTTTTGAGAATGGCAAAAGAACCTTTTCTAATGTTGATATGGCATAATTAAGTACAATTGTTATCATTCCAGGTTTTTTAGAAACTTTCTATTGACAAGCACGTCCAGTTTAAGTAAAGGCTAAATATTTATTGTGTTATCCCTTCTCCTGTAAGCTTTCTGCAGTTCGCCTCTGCATCCTGTATATCAGCTACTGGGCAAAACCTTGCAAAATGCCAACCCGTTATTGTCTAATTAGTGCTTGGAGTCCACCCTCTTTTTGGGGATTGAGCACAGGTTCGTAATAGGATTGAGGACGGGCGAGTTTCCTGACCATGGACCCAAAATTTCATTTCTTTTTACTTTATGTCCACTTGGTTACCACTTTTGCCTTGTGACATGGTGCTCCATCATGGTTGAAAAAGCATTGTTAATTTCCAAATTGCTCCTGGATCCTTGGGAGACGTTGCTCTTGGAGGATGTTTCGATACCTTTCCTTATTCAGGGCGGTGTTCCTAGGCAATCTTTTGAATGAACCCATTGCCCTGGATGAGAAGGAGCTTCACACATGAATGATCTCTGGATGCTCCACTGTTGGCCTGACACAGGACTCATGGTGGCGCTCACCTTTTCTTCTCCATAAAGTACTTCTTCTAGATGTTCCAAGCGATCTGAAAAGGGCTCCATCAGAGAAAACAACGTTACCCAGTCCTCTGCAGCCGTCTGTCCTTAAGGGTTGTTTTTTGTTTTTTTTTTGAGAGATGCAACTTCTTTGCTGTCCTTCTTGGCACCAAGCTGTCCTCCAAAAGCCTTCGTCTCACCGTGGGTTCAGACACTGTCACACCTTGAAGTTCTTGATTTAGAACTGCTTGATCGAGGTGGCATGATACAAGCAGCGATGTCCTTACCTGTGAAACCCTTTTGATATAATGCAATTACCTCCTTAGAGGTAACCATGGTTACAAAGAAGAAAACTTTAATATACCACCACCCTTTTAAAGCAACCAGTCTGTTCCTCTGATCAGCATGACAGAGTGATATCATCTGTCTGGTCCTCTTTAACCTTTTCTCCTGAGTTATCGAGATCATCACTGTTGTGATGTAAGCGGGCCGTTTTGTACTTTTTCTAATGAATGGATCTATTTAATTACAATTCATCTGATCACTCTTAATCTAGAGTTCAAGCAAATTACCGTTATAAAAAACTGACGCAGCAAACTCTTCTGCCATTCTCAAAACGTTCAGTCATGCAATCATTTTGACAATAGTACTGCACACAGGGTAAGATAAACACAATGCAAATGTACCATAATTACAGCACTTGCACACGTTGCACCGCTCACAGAACTTAAGAAGAAGAAGAAAGGAAGTAAAAGGATTTCAATTGTACACGAGGATCAATTACTCGCAGCAGATGTTTCCAAGATTTGTGCACAAATATAGTTTAGAAACGTGTTATAATATCAATATCTGCATGTTTAGCTGTGGGTAACATCAGTTAGCTGCTAAATCTTTGGGAATCGCCTGGATTTCTGCATTGACAGCAATGGGAAAGGACATTAAAAGCATTTCTAATCAGGGTGTTCATCAGATAAGAACGGTGGTACTCTCCACTCTCCACACAAAATGTGTTCATTTTTTAAAAAGAGTTCATTTAAAATTCAACAAATAAAGTTGGCTCGATTTATAAGGCAAGCTTTTACTGAGACACCATGAACGTCTAGGAACCTGTTATCATTTCTGTTATTGATAAGTGATTCGAAATGTGTTAGAAGAAGATATGAATGCTAACATTATCAGTCAAAAAAATCATACTAATACAGTAATCAGTAGAGCAAATCAATCATTAATGTATTCATCTCTACAGAACGGGGGCGTTATACAGCATCAGCAGCTTCATTGGATCCCTCAGCTCACATTTTTCTTATTTTTCCCACAACACCTTCATTCAACAAAGCTGCTGATGCTGTATAACTCTCCCGTTGCAATTCTAGCCGAAGACCTTAAAAGCCCAGGCCGTTTGATTTAGGTTATTTCTTTGGATTTTCAACTCATCCAAGGCCTCATTTTTAAGGGTAATGAACCTCGGCTCGTTGGACTAGTGATCAATCTTTAAAATTTAAATAAAAGAAAACATCTTCAGTGCCCATATATTTTATAAACTCATTTTAACTCATACTTAAAACTTTGCTGCTTTGTCATGGCTGGCATCGTTGCTAGGTTACGCGTCAAGGGTGCCATTAACGTACAATGTTGGCATTTCTGGGACGTCTCCTAATCCGATTACGGGGTCGGAACTGCCTGTGGTATAATATTTTTTCATTTACATATGAAAAAGCAGAGGTTCTGGATCCATGACAATGTATTGCTAGACCATTTTAACCATGACCCTAGAGTTCTGCCCAACTTAACACACCAATGCAATTGTGTATTTCGCACAATTCTCTTCCTTATTTTCAGTAAACAGAATTATTTAAAGAACATGAGAAAGGTTGGTGTTTCCAAACAGGGCAGACTGAAACACATCGCTACTGCTGTTGTGAAACTTTGCAGGTGCTCCAGTATAAGAAGAGATGTGGAGACCTGGAGCAGCAGGTGCTGGAGAAAACGGCCGAGTTGGAGAAGCTGCGTCTCTCTGTACGTCCCGTCATTCATCACACAGTTATAGCTAAACTGTTTTCATAAGCAGTTTTCTCCACTGTTACTACAGTCTCAGCCAATCAAACCAGTGCTATCAAATCAATGTCGTCTCCTTCTTGGAAAGAGTACCTTCTAACATTCCACCCTTACCCATAACTGGCAAGACGCAGTGGAAACAAATTCAAAGCACTACTTTTTGTTGTAATTTATGAGCAATCTAACCATAGCCAAGTCCAGAAAAGTTTTGTGATTTTGCTGATACTTCTACTAAACCTGGGTGATGTGTTTAATAGAGGAAGTCACTGAAGAGTTCCAGGATCAGACCCAAAACCCTGGTCTAAAAGATCACCAGACCATTAATATTCATGTTTGCAAAATAAAGGGCTTCACAAAATAAGCAAGTAGGCAAAGCTGAGATCTACAAATTATTACTTATGATTAGAACTAAATAAATACTACAAAGCTTAAAACAAATTATAGTTACAGTTTAGAAAGGGCCCAAAACGAACGTATGGTTCTTTAAAATGGTCCTGATTTTCAGGGAATCCGTTTCATTCCTCTTTTTGGCACTGTGGTGGCCTAGTGGTTCAAGATTCTGGACTATGGACCAGAAGGTCCTCTGCCACAGTTGGGTCCCTGAGCGAGGCCCTTAACCAACCAATTGCTTGGATTGTAAGACTGTAATTAATTGCTAAATGATGTAAAGGTACTGCATATACGCTGCTCCCAAAAATGTAATGTTTTTTGTGTCTGTAACATAGCTGCAGTCTCACCTGGACTCCTCGGCCCATCAGCTTCAGAGGTCAGAGCAGGAGCACAGCTTGGATGCCCAGAGCAAACTGGCCCTGCTGGAGGAGGAACGGCAGAGGTGAGCAACTTAGTTAGTCCAACCATTTAGTCAGAACAGACAAGCACAAAGAGGGAGTGCGGCCTAAAAAAAGAGCGACAGTTTCAGGCAAACGTCCACAATAGTTATCCGCAAAGTGAGTGAGGAGTTTTGAGGGATTGCATGGTTGTAAATTTAAGAAAAGGTCAAATAAAGCTTGTCTTGTTTCTGACATGAGAGAAAAAAAAAAAAAAAAAAAAAGCATGAGCGCTGTTCCAGAGGAACCTAAGCAGAGCTGGAGCGCTCTTATTTCTCTCCAAGTTCGTGCGAGAAGTATTACAGTTAGGAAAAACAATCAACATCCAATTTGTCAGGCTCAGTTAGTGGGGCCCTGTCCTCCGCCTCTTCTGCCAGTGTGCATTAACAGCACTTCCCAGAGCAGACCTTTACAGCGGGCTGATTTACTGCAGCACTTACCTTTAATTGAAGCAGTCACTGCTGGCCTGCCTGCCAGGCTTTCAGAGCTTTCATTGCCTGCCTCATAGTGCCATTGTCCGAACTCACAGCTTCGGGGTTTAACAAAACCAGGCCTCATCTCACTTAGAGGTTATGGGGGAGATTCCATGAACGCTCATGTGTAGCTTTTGGAACATTACTCTTTTCTTTACATTCAAAAACATGAACTAAACTGTAATTAACAAAACGTTTGGTCTACTTTAACCCGCAAGGACTTGGTAACAGTGACAACAATCAAAATATAGATATGTATCACTTAACAAATGGTGGTCTGTGTGTGTGTGTGTGTGTGTGTGTGTGTGTGTGTGTGTGTGCCCTTACTGAACCCCTGCTCCCAACAGTATTAGGAGGGCGATTTGTTAAAACAACCATCCTGCTTCGCTCAGTCCAATAACTCTCTCACTCTCAAAGTCTTTGACTCCATAGAGTCATGTCTAGCAGTCAATGATTTCTCACCAAGAGGTGCCAAAAGTAGCCTCTGAGAACCTTTTTATAGGGCAGCGCTTTTACACCCTCTTCGGTCAAGACCCACCGTCTAATCAGACAGCGCTTGTAATCATTTACATATCAGAGCTGCATGCTGAGGTTTGGAGCATTCCCACATTTCAATCTGAGTGTTATTTTTGTCTATGTTTTATGTGTTTATATGGTCAGTGTATATGCAAAATAAATACACTACATTGCCAAAAGTATTTGCTCACCTGCCTTGACTCACCTATGAGCTAAAGTGACGTCCCGTTCCTAATCCATAGCATTCAGTATGATTATATTGAACCACCAACATTGGTCCACCCTTTGCAGCTAGAACGGCTTCAGCTCTTCTGGGAAGGCTGTCCACGAGGTTTAGGAGTGTGCTTATGGGAATTTTGGACCATTCTTCCAGAAGAGCATTTATGAGGTCACGTACTGATGTTGGACGAGAAGACCTGGCTCTCCGTCTCTGTTCTAATTCATCCCAAAGGCCTTCTATCGGGTTGAGGTCAGGACTCTGGTTCATCCACACCAGACTCGGCCATCCATGTCTTTATGGACCTTGCCTTGTGCCCTGCTGCACAGTCCTGTTGGAAGAGGAAAGAGCCATTTGACAGTCGACTGTGGAATATCTGAGAGCGAGGAAATTTCACGACTGGGTTTGTTGCACAGGGGGCGTCCTATCCCAGTTCCACGCTGGAATTCACTGAGCTCCTGAGAGCGACCCCCTGTTCTTCACAAATGTTTATATAAACAGTCAGCATGCCCAGGTGCTTCATTTTATACCCCTGTGGCCATGGGAGCGATTGGAACACCTGATTCAGATCATTGGGATGGGTGACCAAATACTTTTGGCAATATAGTGTATGTGCAGTGATTTCATGTTTGGCCAGTTTAGTGGTATATCTGTATAATAGTGTTTTAAGCGCTAAACAACATTCTTAGAAGTTGGGAATCATTGGAAATCCTATGGAATATGGTGACCCTTAGGTCTTTTATTGGTATTGATTTTTTTTACGTTCTCTTGCATATAACTAACCAATCCTGGCATTGCCAGCCCTAAGGGCTATTAAGTTGCTGGTGTCAGTTTTGAGCTGATACCAATAACCGTACTGCTGAAACGATTGGTCATGGATTGGCAGACGATAAAAACAAGGTCGGGTTTTCTGGTACCATAGGTTCTGTTACATTATGCAGAGGGGAACAGGCCCTAAGAGGATGGAGTTATGTCAGAGTTTTGGAGCCGTGGAGAAACCTTAATAGTTTTACTGTTGGTGTGAAGCCTTGCTGAGAGCCATTAAATGGTCGAATAACATTTAACTGGCACTTCTGTCTCAAAGCCAACTGCAGGGACTAGAGACGGCCAATTTGGACTAACTTAAAAACGTACCCGTGCATAATTGCAGCTGCTCTGAGCTGGGACTGAACCCAGAACTCGACCCATGAGCCCAAAACCAAGTCCCGACCCTCTGTGAGGGGTTTGATTAGACTACAAACCTAGTTGAAATTGATTCGTGTCCATTCTGAAAGCCATTCTAGATCTTTCTACCCACTGTTCTTATATGCTAAATCTCCGTTTGGAACTGGCCATTGAAACCCATGGATGATGTAAACATCGCTGAATGTGACTTGAAGAGATCTGTTGCCAATTATGCGCAGCGTTGGCATGGACTTTGTAAAGCTGTCGTAGACGTTCCACGGCTGGCAGAACAAGACACAGGCCAGGCCTTTTACAGTCTTAGTCATCTAGCAGGTGGAGTGGAACTAGGGTAGATGGAGCAGGTGGCACTGCCAGGCTGGCAAAGCTCTCTAGGTGCTCAACTGACCCTATATGTCCCACAGGTGCTCCAGCCTAAGTAAGGTGAACGCCCTGCTTCGAGAACAACTGGACCAGGCCAACGAAGCCAACCTGGCTCTCACAGAGAGCCTCCACAAGGCTCGAGACGAGGCCGAGCAGAGAGAAACCAGACTGAAACGGGAGCAGGAGGTGAGCGAGCGATGGCCGGTTCTGCTCTTTCAGGCTTTAAATCCAGTTCAAGGAAAATCTTTCCTTAGTCCAACCTAATGAAAGTCAACTCTGGAACTCATGGTATTCCTGCCCCGGACGCTGTTTTGTCAGCCTGGACACTGTTTTAAATCATTGTTGTGATTTTCTCAGCTGTTCTTTCCTGTGAAAACATTCCAGTCATTTGGAAAATAGAAAGAGCATGCAAACATCTGGCAACCTCACGAACCCTGCGCTGGGTTTATCCTCACACAGTCAGGAACTTTTATTACACGTGTGTGATTTTGCATGGGGGCGTTTGTTAACACCCAGGGGGCCATGGGAAGAAGCTGTGCCTCGTATAGCGAAATGTGGCTGCTTTTCCCTGAACGATGTTCATTAATCAAACATTTACGCCGATTAAATAATCAGTAATGCTAGGCCAAAAAAAAAAACAGTCAACGAAAATAAATGATTTTTCTAATCCACACTGTAAAACCATGGCTCCAGTATAACAGCTTGCAACAAAGAGCCTGTTTTTGTATATGAGAGGCTTCCTAAAGCATTTTGGCATAATAAAGGCGAAGAAATGACACCCTTTGTTATATACACTCTATAGACAAAAGTTTGTGGACACTCTTTCTAATCACTTTGATAGAAACTGATATTAGAAACTGGTATTAGAAACTGCTGATCTACTGGGATTTTCAAACATAGTGCCATCTCTAGGACTTAGAGAGAATGTTCTGAAAAAGGGGGTGAAAATGCCTTGTTGGTGCCAGAGGTCACAGAAGAATGGTCATACTGGTTTGAGCTGATAGAATGGTTACAGTACCTCAAACAACCAGTCGTTACAACCGAGGTATGAAGGAGAGCATTTCTGAGTGCACAACATGTTCAGCCTTGAAGCAGATGGGCTACAGCAGCAGAAGAGCACACCAGGTAGTGTACTGAACATACTGAATATTTTAAATGACCAAATGTAGCAACTCTGGGTTTCTTACATCTCCTTTAATTAAAAAAAAATAATTCACATTTTGCGTTTTTTTTTTTTTTTTCTGGTCAACTTCATTTTATTTGTTAACAAACATCCATTCCTGCATTTCAGGCCTGCGACATATTCCAAAAAAGTTGACACGGTAAATCATTTACCACTTTGTAATGTTCCCGTTCCTTCTCTCAACACTTAAAAGTTGTTTTATCCCAGTTGATACCAAGTGATTTAGTGTTTCGGGTGTTATTTTATTCCGTCTTAAGATGCGGAACAGTACGGGGGCGATGTTGTCACATTTTTGTTTCGAAATTCTCCACACATTCTCTATTGGGGACAGGTCAGGACTGCAGCCCACTACTTGTACCCTCTTCGTGCACAGCAATGCCTTTGTAATGTGTGCAGCATGTGGTTTTGCATTGTCTTGTTGATAAATTCCTGGAAAATATGTCGTCTTAAAGGCAGCTTATGCTCCTCTAAAATCTCAGTGAACTTTTCCTCTGCATCACAGAAATGTGAATTTTACCAAGAGCCCTGAATCCGACCCGGCTTTTGGTCTTGTTCCTGATAGCAGTCTGGGTGGTCCTGCCTTACATCTTTGGTCCGGAGTCCACTGTGTTCAAAAAGATTTTTTAGAGTTTAGCAGACGCCCTTATCCAGAGCGATTTACAATTTATACAGTCCTACAATCCAAGCAGTTGTGGGTTAAGGGCCTTGCTCAGGGACCCAGCTGTGGCAGAGGTGGGATTTGAACCCTAGACCTTCTGGTCCATAGTCCAGCACCTTAACCACTAAACCACCACAATACTGATTGGTCTGAGCGCACTCTCCATTTCCACTGGGTGATGGTCCATCCTAGATGTCTCAGAGCCCAGAGAAGTCGACGTCCCTTATGGACCTGGTTAACATGAGACTGTTTTTGTACAGTAAAGTTGTAAGTGGTATTTGTGAATGTAAGTCTGTATTCCAGAGCTTGATAAAGGTTTGATAAAGTAAATCCATTACCCATGTGCTTCTTATCAGCTATCGATGAATATCGGATGCAGTGCCATCTAAAGGAGCTGAGATCTTCCCCTCTTCCCTTACCCTCTATGTCCCGAAATTCCTCCAGATTCCTTGAACATTTTAATGGTGATATGCACAAATGGAACAAACTGTGCTATAATTCTAATAATGTGGTCTAAATAATTGTCTCTGCAGGAAGCCCACTATGGTGGCTACAGATATAAATAACTACCACTTTTCACTGAGAAGGTTCTATATTGCAGGTTTTATCTGAACATATTTATGCAATAGGGCGTATCTGTGGACCTGCCTACCTATAATTAGTTCTCTTCATCCTTCTCTGTATCCTCCCTCACTCCAGATCAGTGCCTCCAGGCTGGGTCGTGAGCAGGCAAGGGTTCGGGCTCTGTGGCGCCAGGCTGCTTCACTGAGGACCACCTTCACCCAGCTCAGGGCTTTTGCTGACAGGTAAGTGTTTGAATGTGCTTGGCCCACTGCCAAAACTGATGCTTTTCTCAAGTTCATGTCCCAGCCCTGGTTGAAGATCAAAGCCGAGCGGGTTGCAGGGGTTACTCGTCTCTTTGGGTCCTGCTGGGAGGAGTGATGCTCGGTGTGCCCCAAGGTTTAATCCAGGCCAATCCATCAGAGCCGAACGAAGGCTTGACCCGTGCTGTGTGTGTACGCTCTGATCATTGTTGAGCAATTTGCCGTAATGCGGATTACTCAACACATGGCCAGGAATGTTGAAGGCCTTTAGTGAGACACGACAGTGTTCAAAGAGCTCGTTCCCTGGTCACGATATGCAGCCTAATAACTTTGGCCATCTGGCTCTCTTCAGCTATATGACTTCCTGAGAGTGTGCTGAACCCAAAAGTCAACCACACGCTATCTTCGGTCACTAATCACACTGATGGCTTTCCCTGTCCCGTTATTCCAGTCGGACCGTTCATTTCTGTGCCTACAGGTGTCTGTCTGATATGCGTGGGGAGTCCGCTTCAGTGACCCGGAGGCTCCATGTGGCCTGTGTGAACTTGGAGGCCGCTGTGAGCGAAGACAGTGCCTCCGCTGGCTTAGAGGTCTCTGTGCTAGAGAGGCAGCTCAGAGACAGGCTGAAAGAAGCCATGCAGCTCCAGGGTCGATTTGAAGCCGAGAAACTGGACCTCAACTCTAGGTAAATATTTGTTATCCTTTATTAAGCATGTTTTACGAAACAGGTTCGGGTTTACTGGGTTTAACTACAATACAGACAGGTATTCACATTCCTTTACTGGTTGTACTGCATGCCTATTCTAGGTCACATGACTCGGACCCCATCTATGACCCCTGTTGTCCTTTCTTAAAGTGTAACAGGGATCTTGAAGGACCATGACTCAAAACCCAACCACTTTGGTCAACCTGGAAACTATAACCCAGAATCAGAAAAAAGGGAAAAAAAAGATTATAATCATTTGGTTTAAAAGCAGTATTAACTAAAGGCTGAGTCTGTGAGGAGAGGCAGAGGATCTCCGGTTTACCAAAAACTTTTAAACGTTTAATAACAAAATTCCTCAAAGAATAATATTATTAAACAAACCAGAATCTGAAGGAATTTCGGTGCATAAAGATCAAAGTAGCAAGCCTAAACTGAAGCGGGGTGATCTCTTTCCGCTCCCTCAGACAGCACTGCATCAAGAACCATCATTCATTAATACTCGATAGGAGCACATGGGTAAGGGATTTACTTTACCAAGCCTTTATCAAGCTCTACAGTACAGAGTTACGTTCATAAATACCACTTACAACTTTACTGTACAAAAAAACAAGCCTCATGTTAACCAGGTCCAGAAGCTCCGCCTACTTCTCTGGGTTCAGAGGCATCTAGGATGGACCACCATCATGGACACAGGGATTGTGCTCAAACCAACCAATCTTTTTGGGACCAAATGGACGCCGTGTGCTCTGGACAGAAGACGAAAAAAGGGACCGTCCATTCTTTTATAAGGAACAAATCCAAATTGGGACTGTGGTGGCCTAGCGGTTGAGGTACTGGGCTACGGACCAAAAGGTCCAGGCTCTGCTACAGTTGGGACCCTGAGCATGACCCTTAACCCACAATTGCTCAGATTGTAAGACTGTATGAGTTATAAGTTGCTCTGGATGCTAAATTACATAAATGTAAACATAGGCAGTTGTCCAGCGCAGCACACGTTGCACTTGTGGGTCTCTGGTGGCCTAGTGGTTAGGGTACTGGACAAGTGACCAGAAGGTTTAGGGTTCAAATCCCACCTCTGCCACAGGTGGGTTACTGAGCAAGGCCCTCAACCCACAATTTCTTGGATTGTAAGACTGTGTTGATTGTAAGTCGCTCTGGATAAATGTAAATAAATGTACAAACATGTATAAATCCAGAAGGCAGGCTCTGTCATGGTACTGGGTCAGGCCCTGCCCTTGATAAATGTCATTTACACAGAAAAGTACACTGAGATTTGAGGAGACAACATACTACACGGCTCTTAATTTCATGGTCTGCTATCAGGTCCCGATGAGAATGTTTTCTGAGGAATCAAATGTAAATGTGAACGGACTAATGAATGTATGAAGAGTGCTCCTTTTGAAACAGTACACCTTTGTGAAACTAGACTGAAGGCAGAGAACTCTTCAGGCCTACAAATCACCCGAGTTTGCCGATCTTAAAATGTCCGCTCTGCATTGGATTTATTTAGACAAAAGAAAATAACACAGCATTGTGTTCTTTTGATTAATCTATTCATATCAGCATTTAAATCTTCAGAAAAGTTGTACAGAAAACGTTGCAGACGTCACACTCCACACTCCATGACATCTGACCCGTCCCTGATTGTAATTGCGAAGGCTGTAGATGAATGAGGTTTAGATTAGGGCCCTATGGGGACGAATCAATTCTGCTGTACTTGATACACACAGAGGAACATCTGCACCTCGGAATTACACAACTGCACAAACTCAACGCTACATCTAGCCTCAAGTGTCTCGTTGTGATTAAAATATCAGCTTACCGTATGATCCAAAATTAAGCAATCCTACAGCAATAGGAGCCGCCTTTCAAACCTTAATCTTAACGGGTTATAAAACTGGATCAACACCTGTAGTACTAATACATGTGTGATTGTTTTGCTATGGTGCACGGTTCAAGTCCCAGTACTGCCAACTCCACAAACTCCCACTGTCAGGCCCCTGAGCAAGTCCCTTAACGCTCAATTGCCTGGATTTGTTGTAAGATTGTATCAGCTGTAAATCGCACCAGATAAAAGCATCTGCTAAATGATTACGTATAAACGTTCTTGTAGGATCCTGCAGCTGGAAGAAACGGTGAAGCATCTGAAAGCTCAGAATTTTGAGAAGGAGAGCAGCCTAGCAGCGCTGCAGAGCAATCTGGACAGGATGGTAAGAATTTATAGGGGATAGAAAGTTACTGTTAAGAGTGTTTAGTATAAAATCACAAGGTACATCATCACAGAAGAATTCAGAAGTGAAGAGTCAGTTAGTGTAATGATTATGATCTCTATAATCTCATACACAGCATGTGCATGTGTGCATCCTGAGCACTGCTAAAGCACTGCATTTGTCCACGTTTCATAAATAAACTTTACTTAAGATCATTTGAGGAAAAAAGAGAATATCTGCAGCCCATTTGGAGGAACCATATATGTATGTAAGTGAGGGAGCTAGGTAGCATTACCACATAGCGTCAGTAAACTTTAATCAGACCTGATGATGGCATTAACCTCCTGAAAGTGACCTTAATTAGTAATCCTGAACCCTACTTCATGTTGTCAGTAACCCTAAACCAAATCTTATTGTATCATTAATCCTGAACCATTGACCTCAGTAACTGCATAACTGACAATGGGGTGTCAGTAACTTATACCTGACAGTATGGTGTCAGTAACCCTGAACCTACGGCCTTAGTAACACCCTACCTGACAGTATGGTGTCAGTAACCTGAACTTAACCATATGGAGTCAGTAATCCTGAACCTACAGC
This sequence comes from Parotocinclus haroldoi, assembly GCA_034779995.1. Classification (NCBI taxonomy): domain Eukaryota; kingdom Metazoa; phylum Chordata; class Actinopteri; order Siluriformes; family Loricariidae; genus Parotocinclus; species Parotocinclus haroldoi. The sequence continues at coordinate 9,568 of JAUZST010053269.1, read as the reverse complement.
CTTAGTAACTCTCTACCAGACAGTATGGTGTCAGTAACCCTGAACCTACGACCTTAGTAACTCCCTACCAGACAGTATGGTGTCAGTTACCCTGAACCTACGACCTTAGTAACTCCCTACCAGACAGTATGGTGTCAGTAACCCTGAACCTACGGCCTTAGTAACTCCCTACCTGACAGTATGGTGTCAGTAACCCTGAACCTACGACCTTAGTAACTCTCTACCTGACAGTATGGTGTCAGTAACCCTGAACCTTTGGCCTCAGTAACTGTTTACCTAACAATGGGGTGTCAGTAACTTTACCCTGACCTTATGTAGTGAGTAGCCCTGACATTATAATGTCAGTAAACTCTCTTATTGCATGAGTAACTTTGACTGTTGAGTCTTTGAGTAGTTAAGATGTGGTTCCAGCAACTCTGAACCTGGCCTTATGGTGCCAGTAACCCGAAACCCTGAACTCATGGTGTCAGTAAGCCTGAATTTAAACAAAAAGAATGACTCAGTTGGTAGAGCAGTGGTTTTCATATCCCAAATCTGGCAAAGTGAGGTCTGTGGCTAAAAATGTTGAATTTATGCATGATGTGTTTGGGTAGTTTTAGGGTTCCTGATGTCATGGGGTCAGAGTTACTGACACTCTTAAGGTCGCACTGTGGTTCAACAACTGCGTTTTGGCCTGACCAGGGACTTTCATTGGCTGTTAGTATGTATTCCTAAGGTATGGGGGCTGGGTCTGTGGTTGGTAATGATTTACAGCGCTACACATCACAGCCTTATGGATTTTTTTAAAGAACGATAAGCATGTGGCTGCATTAAGCAGGAATAAATGAGGAAAATTAAATGAATATAAAAGCAACTGTGTGTTCTGTTTTCCTGCACAGGAGCTGAGTCAGGCCGAGGTCACAGCTGAGCGGGATACCTTACATAACGAAATTGGCAGCCTTCAACAGATGCTCTACAGCATCCACCAGGTTAATTATCTATTGTTTGAGTGTTGTTGGTGTTTTTTACAAATACTCTTTTCACCTGTTCCGGTCAGGATCACACTGGTCCATCGACTATCCCTGGAGAACACAGGAAGATGGTTGGAAGATACCATCATTATACATTATTACACAAGCCCGATTTAATTTGCTGTCATCTGAATACATTCTGCTGCTGACCCGTATCTGAATGGTTTTATATCTATATATATATATATATATAGGTCTAGTATATATATTGTATTTATGTCATTTAGCAGATGCCCTTATCCAGAACGACTTACAATTAATACAGTCTCACAATCCAAGCAATGGTAGGTTAAGGGCCTTGCTCAGGAACCCAACTGTGGCAGAGATGGGATTTGAACCCTGGACCTTCTGGTCTATAGTCCAGTACCTTAACCTCTAGGCTACCACATGCATTGCACTGCTGACACATGATTGGCTAATAAGACAACTGAATGTGAATGAATGTGCAGATGTTTATAAGTGTCCCTAATAAAGAGCTCAGTGACCCATTTTAGCTTCGGGACAGATTGAAAGTCGTGGAACTTTAGTTGCTCTTATAGTTTGATCTCTGTCGCAATAATAAAGTGTAGAAACTCTCGGAAATCTCCTCAGGCTTTCGCTTCTTTCCTCTGGGTAAAACCACTGTTCCTCGGGATCAATAAGAATCTGTTGAGGTGCTTTCCAGATGGCCCTGAAAGGAGACCCCAGGACAGACCCATGATCCACGGTAGAGGTTATTTCTGGGAACATATGGGGATCCCAGAGGAGGTGCCGGATTCTGTGGCCAGGGATGGAGAAGTGCGGGCTGACCTACTCACCCTGCTGCCACCATGACCCTCACCAGGGAAAACAGAGGGAAACTTCTACAGTTAGTTTAGGATGGAGTATACAAGTTTGGGATTCCCTTTAGTGTCTCATTAGCATGAGTATTTGGGATGGAAGAACTACACCCGAACTGTAGGTGTCTGAATTTTATTTCAGTTTGTTCAGTTTGAGTCTGTGGTCTAGTTTTATTTATGTAAAACTCAGATTTATTTATATATACTGCTTTTTACAATGGAGCATTATCTCAAAGCAGCTTTACATTATTATATTATCTTAAAAGTTAAAAGTCCAATCCCAAATTGAGCAAGCCTAGGGCGACTCCTGAGTATAGAAGGAAGAAACCTTGGGAGGACCAAGACTCAAAAAGGGACCCGTCCTCCTTGGGACACTAATGTTTTTGTGGTGTTAGATGTTACAGTTTGTAATGATGTATAACCCCAAATCACATCACAAATCACATCATTTGTAAACGTGATTCGGTGCAAACTAGAAAATTATTCAAATGTTTGAAAACAGTATTCCTTAAAAAAAGGATTTGAAGGGTTTTCCATATTTCTCCCTCTCCGACTCATAATATAATGGTCTAAACTGACCATTTATGATCTCAGCATTAAGAAACGTCAATCATCGATAGCTGATAGGAGCACATGGGTAAGGGATTTACTTTATTGAACCTTTATCAAGCTCTACAGTACAGAGTTACATTCACAAATACCACTTAAAACTTTACTGTACAAAAAAACAAGCCTCAACTTAACCACGTCCAGAAGTTCTGTCCATTTCCCTTGACTCTGAGGCATCTAGGATGGGCCATCACCGTGGAAACAGGGATTGTGTTGAGATTGTGGTGATATTTCAGGCGTATTACTGTCTGGAATGTAATAGAAGTCACATGAAATGTAGAAAGCACTTTGTTTTTGGTGTTATAGGTTTTAAGTGAACTTAAGATCCTCAGATCCTGTCTCTGTCTCTCACAGATGGTATGTGTGGATGGAGACAGCAGCTCAGACAGTCCAGGGGAAGAGCTTCATTCCACCTCCTTCCATCATCTGCCCTGTTCTGATTATGGGGGCACTCTGAAAGCAGTACGAAGCGCCTTGGCTCATCGGCAAAAACGAATTCAGGTTATTAAACAGTGCATGGCGGTTATTCCACCAACACAGGCATAATACTATTTATAATTTCTCAGCTTATCATCCCATTACAATCTTTACTTGTCTTTACAGCGACGCCAGAAGTCTGGTTAAATATGTGTTAGTCATTTCTCCTGAATTTAAACTTGCACACTTTGGATTTGCTCCGCCGCAGGAGCTGCAGGAACATTTGGAAGCTGCTCTAGATCAGGCCTCCATCCTGCAAGATCAGCTGCAGGTTGGAGACACTGAACGAAGACGCCTCAAGCAGAGCATCCAACAACTGGAACAGGAGAACCATGAGGCTGAAAGAGCTGGAGAAGAGAGCAGCCTTGATGCCCAGAGATACCGAGCCTCACTGGGCATCGTCTCCAGGTAAATCTACCTGTTACCGCAGAACATTTAGGAGACACAAATCCACCCCAGGCATTCAGCTTATTGTTTTTACTCATTTATTCAAGGATTCGAGGACTATTGGCATGTCTGTAGTGAGGAACAAAAAGGATGAAAACATAATAATTACAAACTAAGTGGCAGCAACACAGTGAAACAAATAATTAAGACTAAGGTTGTGATGCATTTTGTGTTTTATAATTTGGGATCAGCTGTTGCTCAGTCCTCACTGGAGCCCCCAAGACATTTTTACTAACTAATCGCTATCGTTTTAACTATGGTGATGCTCACAAAAATGAGGGAATCATTAAATATTGATTAAATGTCCCCTAATTTTGTGAGCAGTGTAGTTTACATGCCTTTAGTCGCTTAATGCTAATAATTATCTAGTATGAAGTAAATGTGTTTGAGTTGTTTGCTTATACACCTGCCTGTATTTATGCCTTTAAGTAGAATTGTTTCAAAGTAAGACATATACGTGACAGGTAGTATGTCTTAAACCTGGTATTTGAATGAACTGACAAACTCTAGAACTTGATTCTATTTCGGTTTTGCATACTATACTATGCAAATGTTAAAGGTTTCGCCAGGAAGAACAACATACCAAATACAGGTATGCATCATTTGAGAACCAAGAAAACTGCATGCAAACGATACAGAAATGCAAGAGCTGCCAGCTGGGGACACCAATGGAACGCTGCCATCTACACATCATCCCATCCCGTCCATGGAAATTCATAATAATTATAGAAAATAAAGTAACATTCTGTTAGGACCCCCTTGATTGTTAATATATGTATACAGGCAAATATTGCAAATACACGTACAAACAAATCAATTCAATTCAAATTTATTTCTATAGCGCTTTTCATAACGGAGCATTGTCTCAAAGCAGCTTTACCATATTATATGATCTTAACAGGCCAATCCCAAATGGAGCAAGCTTAGGGCGACAGTGGAAAGGAAAAACTCCCTGAAAGTAGAAGGAAGAAACCTTGAGAGAGGAACCAAGACTCAAAATGGGAACCGACCTCCATGGGTGGCCCAGAAGTTAATTACGTAAATATTTAAAAGTATATTAAAGTCATAGTAAAATTAAGTAAATAATATAATTTAAATCAATAATAATATTTAAGTTAGTAATAAAGATTTTTACATCAGTCCTCAGTGGGAGGTCGTTGGAGGTACATCGTCTCTTAGTGACTAAATGATGGAGGGAGTTCCTGCCCTCTGGCGGGACTGGGATCTGATAATGAAGACCAGTAGGGTGATTTCAAAGTGGAGGAACATCTAGGTGTGTGGTGCTGGAACTGGTACCAGAACATCTCGTTTATTATGAATCACTGATGCCATGTGCAGCATGAAACTCCGGCAGCGCTACTATAGCAGAATAACTAAAGTGAGAGAACCAGAAATTAACACAGTCAAGAGGCAAGAGCCGACCTGAGGCATGCGTCGTAGTCTAAATCTAACTAAAAACCTGAGTAAATAAAAAATATTTTAGCCCAGACTTGAAAACACCATTTACAGTTTCAGCTTCGTACAAATGAGTAAAGTTATACACACAAACACAAAAGTCCCTGAACACATCAACCGAGTTAAAACAGTCAGAGGAGGCCAGACAGGGGATGCTTCACTAATACTCCTGGCAGCCCTATGTTAGACTGACATTCCATCCCGTGTGCACACATGAGCCTGCACCCAGTGGATTACAGGATGAGCTCCAACTGTCCCGCTTCTTCATAGGAAGACGAATTGATGAATTTCATGGTTCTAGTACAAAACCAAAATATCTTGGACGCACAGCTACATTTTTGGAAAGAGGTACAGTAAATAGCATAGATTTCATTCTGGCTGATCCATTTCTGTCAAACCTCGGATGGTTTTCAGAATTAATGGTCAGGAGGAAATGGGCAGGAGCCAGCTGGACCTTCAATTCCCTTGTTTGTGCTTTGGACTGGGTCGTACCATTTGTACACAAAATAAGATAATGGAATGGAAATTTTTTACCGTAAGACGTTATTTTTGTGCCTGTAAGAACCAGCAGTTGTGCAGCTGATCATTTGATATAACCTTAGCATGTCTTATAAATAGTGACAAGCTGAGCTTTGTCTGTACTTGTCTTGTCTCTGCTTATTTTTTCCATCCTGGCCCGTCACTGTCCCACTCCAGCGAGAGGGACGACCTGGACCGGCAGCTCTCGGCCCTGCAGCAGCAGTTATGCAGTGACCAGGCTGAGCTGGAGCGTTTCCGTAGCTCATCTGTGGAGCAGCAGAGACAGCGAGAACTGCTCCGGCAGCAGAGAGACGATCTGGAGAGGCAGCTGGCTCGCGAGCGCTACGAAGTCGAGAGGGGGTACGTTGTTGAGCAAGTCCGGACCTCGACTTCCCCTGCAGCTTGTGTTTGTTTACAGGCAATATCAGGAACACATGTTCTGGGAGCTAGCTCGTGCCAAGTCGGATTGCGTTGTTTACAGATGCAATAAAAGTCAAAGATTTATTCTGGCTTTATTTTTAATAGTGCTAGGTTAATGACCTGAAATGAGTATTCCAGCTTTGTACACGTTTCTCCACATTTCTTAGAGAAAGCTGAGCCAAATGATTTCAAGTCTAAGTGCTGCATGTTGATTTCTTCATTCGTAAACGTTGTAGTTAATTGTTTCTCCAAACCGGTTTGGAAACGAATCACTGAATCGATGGAACTCGAGCAGCTTTATATTTGCATAACTATGTGAAGCAGCACTCGAGCTTGTGATCACGTCCAGGTGATTTCTGCATTAACTAACACAGATTAAGCCTGTCGTTTATGACCACTAGTCCATATTGGACTCAACACTGTATATTTATCTTTATATTTTATGACCATACTCTCTAAATTCAGCTACTTCTTTCGCACTTTGGCCTTTCGGCATGCCTAAATGCAATCACTCCTTCTGTCCATCCATTATCTTACGCAGGCCGGCCGATGCCCGCCCGGCAAATCTGGGCACAAGGGCTGGAACCACCCTAGACTGGGTGCCAATCCATTGCAGGGCACACGCACACAGTGACACACTAAGGGCCACTTTAGAGACTCCAATTAACCTAACTTGCATGTCCTTGGGCTGTGGGAGGAATCCGGAGTACCCAGAGTAAACCCACGCAGTCATGCAGACTCCACACAGAATGGACCCAGGCTGCTCCACCCTGGGATTGAGCCCAGGACCTTTTTGCTACGAGGCAGCGGTGCCACCCGACCGAGCCCCCGTGCCGCCACAATCACTGCACTGTACCACCTCTTCTCAATCTACAGTATGTATCCCATTATATGCACTGCTTGATCATTTTAGCCTGATCATCCTTGTGCAAAAAGAACAGTTAACAGTTAAAAGAACAATCCCAAACTGAGCAAGCCTAGGGCGATAGTGGCAAGGATTAAACCATACTTTCTGTGGGACTGTGGTGGCTTAGCGATTAAGGTACAGGACAAGCTGCCACTGTTGGGTGCTTGAGTAAGATCCTCAAGCCACAACTCCTCGGTTGTAAGACTGTATCAGCTGTAAGTCGCTGTGAATAAATGGAATTACTAAACTCGACTGTTAGTTTCTCAGAGAGCTGCCTACTTGTAAGCTGTAAGCCATCAGCTCTTCCTTTTCATGTGAAAGTGTCCATTTTTGCCCTATTTTGCGACATCAGAAACACTATTAGACAAACCGCATTTCATTTAAATAATGTTTTTGCCGTTACCACGTTTTCCACTGAGTTTTGCTTCATGCACTGCGGTCTTGTTATGTGTGACTTTTTAGAGTTTTCAGTCACGCTCAGATTTTAATCTAAAATTTCTGTCAGTCACTGGCATTAGGGATGCCCCCTGCAGGGCACGCACTGCCCGCTGGAGCAGTGGGATGCCTTACGTGTTGGATGCATGCACAGCACATTTTCAGTTTTAACATACCAACATAGCGGAGCGGTGTCACGTGATCTGCAACATGTAAACATCCTGGGGCAACATGAGAACAATGAGAATCACATTTCCATTCACTCCTGACCCTAACCCAATTAAAATCCCTAAATTTAGGATCTAAACCTCACAAATCACGTGATTGATACACGCCCTATCCAAAGTCAGATATCGGTTTCTAGGCAAGCATGCGATTACAAAACCTTTTGTTTATTAATGAACATGTACAAACAGGGGATGCTGAGCTGTTACGGTTTAGACTGTGAACTTTCAGATTTTTCACCAGTCACTTTTAAATTCTGCAACACTTTTAGTGCAGAGTATAAATGTGAGGGGCTCGGACTAAAACAGGCTCTATTAGCGAAAAAATCCAAGTTGACTTAATGCTTTATCTAAAAACTAGAGACTGATAACTTTACAAAACTGAAATCTCTTCCTAGATTCTTAGAATCGGATAAAAATTGAGCAAGTTATGACTTTTTAAACTTCTGAGATTTGCATACCATCATTGGTTTTGCTGTTTGGATGAAATTGATTCAGCCGAAGTTTACTATATTTAGATCGATGGTGCAGAAAGGTGAATTTTTAGGGACGCCTCTCCAATGGGCCAATCTTCTGTGCTTCTCATCGTTCTTGGGCTTTTTTTCTGGATGGATTTGTGGATTTGGATTTGTAGAAAAGCAACTTTTCAGTCTGAATATCAGTTGAATTTTTTGAGAAGTGATAGTTGTGTCTTTTCTGTTCATTAAATGAATGGAGGGGGCACTTCATTTTCACTTTAATATATCAGGGGCAGGAGCTTCTCACCGGGGCAGGTGTTCAACTAGGACGCATCAGTCTATTTTGTCATATTTGTGGAAAAAAATTCCAAAGGCCTCCTAAATTGGCTGTAGCTCAATACCTTACCTGGAGAGAAGTGCCTGTTTTTCCCAGAGCCCCTCACAGACCTGTGGGTTCAGTTAGGGATATTACTTTGTCTTTGGATTCTTGTACTTTGATCGTTATTTGCCCCAAGATACTAGATTTTGTTCCTATCTTGTGTCAAAACTGCAAACCATTTAATAGGACTAGAGATTTTTGGACTTGCTGTTAGGACTGAACACTACTTTGAAATATCCTCTCATCTTGGTTCGGGCCTAGCTGGAGCAATCTGGGTTTTTTCTGTGTGTCCTCCTTGTGTCTGTATGGGTTTACTCTGGGTATTCTGGTTTCCTCCCAAAGTTCGAAAGCATTTAGGTTACACTATTAGAGTAATTCCCCTGATAAAATTGATCAGATCGAACCATGAAATCTGTTCAAACTATTTAATTGTTGGTATGTCCAACAGCGATTAAGCTTAAGGTGATGGAATAAATTCTCTTGTATTATTTCTTAATACAGTCTGGGTTCATTGCTCCCTCTATCATCATAGACTGTTCACCTGTCCCAAAGCTCCTCCGTCATGCTTCAGAGTTAGGCTGCGCATAGGGTGATGGTACACAGTTCCTCCTGTCCTTCAACGAGAACAGTCTTACGTTTCCCTCATTAGTCCAGAGAACATTGTCTCAGACGCTTTACTCTTGAAATGGCATCCCTGTTTGCAGTTTTATGTTCAAGGCTGTCATGTGACATATTTCATATTTTGGTTTGTTCTGTGCGTTTAGAACTTCTGCATTTAGATAGCTAAGTAAACGCGTATCTTGTGGGCAAGTCCTTGCACTGTAAATGTTTACAGCCCGAACGTAACAAACATCCTCAGCAAAGGAAAACATGACAAACCTCTTACTTATGGTATCACTCACACGTGCTGCAAACAGAGACCAGAAAAACCTGCTGAAAATGCCGAAGTCTGCTTTGATGGGGTAGGGGGGGGGTCTTTATTATTAATGCTCGGTACAAATGAAAAGAAAGATGATCCTGTATAACCTTTGACTCAGAGGAAGGAATAGGCCGTGTTTACACTGAGGGTATTGTGAATGCAAGTGAAGATGAGCATGTGCGTGCGTAATCGTGTGAACGTTTGTAACTGTTTGTCTACATGCATTTGTGTACTGACGTGTGTGTGTGTATGTGTGTGTGTTCTGTAGGCAGCAAACTATTGAACAGCTGGAGGCTAAGCACTCAGGTGTTCGCAAAGAGCTGGTGATTGTAAAAGAGGCTCTGAGTCAAGTTACACTGCAAAAAGAAGTTCTGGAGGACGAGAAGAGCAGCCTTGCCCGTGCTTTATCTAAGGTCCTGCACACACACACACACACACACACACACACACACACACACACACACACACACACACACACACACACACACACA
>JAUZST010053258.1:0-24398 GCA_034779995.1 Parotocinclus haroldoi | reverse complement strand
GTGTGTGTGTGTGTGTGTGTGTGTGTGTGTGTGTGTGTGTGTGTGTGTGTGTGTGTGTGTGTGTGAGAGAGAGAGATTAATGTAGAAGATGAGACAGACAGGCATAGACACTTGTTCATGTACATGTTTCTGTATTTCTATTAGACTTTCTTTTTATTCTGTACTATCTTTGTCCCCTAACTGCCCTTAAAAATAACCCCATTCTTTATCACAAACAAAAGAAAGTCAATCAGACCTAAATATACCTTACTTGCCTATACATATGCACTTTTACATTCAGCTCCCTCACCTCAACGGTCTGTTTCCGACCTTGCACTTTTGCCACACAGCGTGTTTTGTATGACGTTAGCATTCACATTTGTCTGTGTTCTTGGGATGTGTCCAAGGCATGACAGACCAAGCAACAACAAAAGATCACAGCCAATTTGTGAGATCATTAGTGTAGTTTTGACATCCTGCTCTAGTGCATTTAATTTCAAAATGAATTATGAGCATAAATAAAACAAGTTAAATGAAAGCATGACCGTCCTGCTTGCTGTAAGCACTTCTGATCTATTGATTGTAATACCAAGAGAAAGATGATCGTCATGCATGTTGTATAGGTGCGCCTTATAATTGAGGCCTTTCTCAGCTATGTTTCATTTCAGTTGACTTTTCCATTCAGTGGACTGATGGGCACAGATGGTCATGTGTTCATACACATTCCTTCACTTGCATTTAGATGCACAAAGCTGTGAGGAGAACGGGGTGTTTAATTTCTTTTCATTGGACTCATGAGAAATTCATATATTCCACATGACAGTGTACAAATGAATTCCATGGCCTGTGCGTGAGAAAATGCAATTAAATATTCAGACTTGTTTTAAATAGCCAGCTCATCTTATACATTAACATTCACAAATGGAAATACAAATCTTTTTAGTTTTTGTTTTATTTTTGCTTTGAGTGCTACAATTAAAAAAGGCTCCATAAACCCTTTCTAATGGAATGTGTTTCTGCTTTATTTACTCAGAAAATATGGACTTCTCTTTGTGCCACTCATTCTATTAGAAATATTATACCTAAAATAATAACTTACAAACAAATGTACAGTTGAACACACTCAGTAATAATTGACAGTCAGTCAGATCCTGGTAGGAAACTTTTGTTTACATATAACAAATTGTGATCAAACCAAATTTCAGAGGACATTTGAAGATGAATTGTAGGTACCAGTGGTGTTCCGATCGATCTGCCACCGATTGTTATCGGTTCATTTCCATACCAAAGCATGTGATCAGCGTTTGACGATCAATGCCTTTTATTATCGATCATAAACAAGATCACCTGTACGTTGAAGCTTACAGAGGCACTGTGTGCAGTGTTGTGCCCCCACCCCCTTTTGTTTACATTGTGCAAATCATAAACAGACATGTGCCGTGTGGAACTTTTACATGGTCTGTGAAAGTGATGTAAAGTTTGGATCCTGCAACGACAAAAATACCTCGAGGGGGAAACACATTAAAATGCTTTAGCGCAACTACTTTAATACATCATTTAAAGAAGAAACACAGCAGAATATGGTGAGTTTTCGAGGCTCACTGGAGAGACTAAAAAGAAGCCATCCAGAGAACATAGACGTACAAGGCTAAAAACAGCCCAGGTTTAATAAGTGAAGTACAGAATTCTTATTCATGTAGTATTTCCACTGTTTCCAGTGTTTATGGAAGGACGGCATAGGAAAGGCAACTCTCTCTGAAAGTTGTACTTGTCCAAAACCCACCTGAGCGTTTCATAATGCTTCAGGGATGATGTTCTGTAGACAGATGAGAAATGTACAATGCTAGCTGTAGAAAATGGTATTGTACACAAACACTAAAGCCTCATCACTCCTGTGAAAGTGTGTAATTAAGGCTGATTTGCATGTGTGTTTCCTTTATGGTTATAATATGTCCACTTTTGTTTTTCTTATTCCCAATTCCTGCAGATCTTGTTAGTGACTGTGCCTCCTCTTGAGCCGTCTTCTCCAGCTGTGAGGATTGTGGAGCTCAGCTCATGCTCCATGACCTGCATGCCTGGAACCTGTAAGCTACCCATAATGCATGATTCATGATTTTGCCAATAACAGGGTCCTTTAAGCCTATTTTTATCTGCAAACTATCCTGCATTTTTCTGTGCATTTTCAGATTTCACTGTGAAATCACAGTGAACAATCCCAAATTAGTAACATTTGAGACAGTATCGAAAAAGTATGGAGGCGACAGTGCCAACCTCTGCACCACCCTAGTACCACCCCAGTATGGAAAATGCAAACAATGCAGTGTTTCTTACATTTCCTTTGACTTTTATTTAATTGCAGGCAGTATTAACCTGAGATATTTCATGTTTTTTCCAGTCAATTTGATTTTATTTTTTAATAAACATCCATTCTTGCATTTCAGGACTGCAACAATATTTAGAAAAATTTTGGACAATAAAGCATTTACTACTTTGAAACATTAGCATTCCTTTTCACCACAATTCAAAACGTTTTGGTACTGAGGACATAAATTGATTAAGGGTTTCAGGTGTTATTTTGTTTCATTTTTAATACAAGCACATCCTAAGATGTGCAACAGTAGGAGTTTGTGTTTCTCAACACATTCTCAACTGGGAACAGGTCAGGACTGCAGGCAGTCCAGTCCAGTACCCATACCCGTACCATTTTCTGTTACAAGCACACCATTTTAATTTATGTACCATGTGGTTTTGCATCGGCATGTTGAAAAATGCATGGATGTTGCCAGAAAATATGACATCTTGAAGGCAGCATCTCAAGATCCCAGCATACTTTTTAGCATTGATGCTGCCATCTCAAAAGTGTAAGTTACCTTTGCCAAAGGCACGAAAAATAAACAATAAAACTAAACAATAAAACTACTCTCAGATGCACAAGAACCCCAAAAGTAAACAGACCATCGAGCTGCACATTAAACATTGTAACTGGGAAACAAATACACAAGGGGATGAGTTTTAAATGTTTAATTTTAAATCTCCTTACAGAAATTAACCAAATTCTAAATTAACATTAGTCAAAGCAGGGTTGTTTTTAACTTTTTTTTATTTGTTTATTTGTTTGTTTATTTTAGACCTCATTATTAGCCCTAAATTGCAGTTTCCCAGCTCATTTTGGAATGTGTTAAATGCTTGAAATGCAGGAATGGATGTTTAATAAATGAAAAGAAGTTGACCAAAGGAAACATTAAACATCTCAGGTTCAGATTGTTTGCAATTAAATAAAGGTGAAATTAAATGTAAGATATTTTGTGCTTTATTTCCTTAATTTCCATGCTGTGCAGTATAGTCGAACCCTGCCATCTGAACTCTGGTTGTATTTAAATGTATGGGAAAATATTGGAAGTTGATACCGTTCTGAATCATTTGTTACAACCTCTACCTACATCACTGGTTGTTTATTCTTCTATTATTTGTTTATTTTTTTATTGTGACATTAGGCGTAGAAAAAAAACAGCGATGAGGTAGTTGAGAACATTATGAGCAAACCTCTGTTTGTTAGAGAGGCAAATACCCATCCAGTAATGCACTCCAGCATAATCTCTGGTCATTTATCTTATCTGTAATTAGCATGTTAGGAATGGAGGAGTGGGCCAAAGTCCCTGCTGCAGTATGTGCACATTTTGTCAAATGCAAATAAAGTAGTTAGTTAACTAGTTAATCATACAGTGATTTTCTGGAGTTTTTTTAGATTCTGTCTCTCACAGTTTGTGTACCTCCGATAGAAATTACAGACTTCTCCATTAGTTGTAAGTGAGAAAACTTGCAGTGTATCAAATACTTATTTTCCCCCACTGTACATTAGAGTCCTTGTACTGGACATGTCATCCACCGATAGTAAATAGTACACAACAAATACTCAGTCGTTTTTAACAGTGAAAAGGCAACTTCACTCTTCACTTCACTCTTTTAACACCACTGACATTTATTTAACGTAAATTACTTTGTTTAATCTGTTGGTTTACTACCAATCATAGCAGATGAGAGACGAAATGGGTGGAGATGAATAGCCAGTGTTGGCATGGGGGCAGCAACATTTTTCTTGTTGGGCAAATGAGGTATTCTAATCAGCAGGACTTTACTTCCCCTTGCCTGGAATTGATTTCAATGAGTGGGTGAGGTGGGGGTGGTCATAAAATAAAGCCAGGCTCAACCCATCCCGCCACCCACCTCCATCCATGGTTTTACATATTCCTGCTGGAGTTAATCTTTAAGTGAAACCTTTGCTTCAGGGTATTACTAGTAATCAGTATAGTAATGACCATGAGAGAAAAGCTCTGCCAGAAGATTACACTTTATTTATTTTGTCATTGCTGACAGTAATGCTTGTTCTGTTTATGTTCTTATGCTTCATGGCAAGTATTGCTAATGGTTCAGATTTGGGATGAAAGTCCTTTCAACTAGGAATTGCCATATTTAATTAAGTCAGACAACCCCGAATCAGCCAGATTTGGGACGGTGTTGAGAATGGATGTTGAAAAAAATGCAGGGTTTTCTATATTTACTTGGACTTTTTTTTAATACATTTTAAACAAAAGAATTTTTTTTCTATATATGTAAAAAGTGTACAAATGAATATATTGTTATATAATTGTTATTTAATATTATATAATTTGTATATATTCATATTAAACAATATCAATTAAATGAAAGTATATCAAATGTAATTTTTATATTGTTGCAAGAAAAATTTAGTGGTCGTACTAAACCACTTTTCCAACAAAAGTGTGAGAAAATGATTGGAACCAAAAAAATAAAATATCTGAACCCACTTGAAGTATTCACCATCTGTGCTGCATATCATAACTGCAAGTTGAAGGAATCTAAATAAATTTCAGAGCGTAACGTACAGAGGTGCAAGGTTAAGCCGAGTAACCATGATCCCAGATTCCATAAACAGCAATGCTTCAAGATCCATCATTCATCTAAAATTGAAGTAACCACAAGGGCTCAGGATTATTCTGATGAAGCAATGTCAAGCTTTATGGGTTTCTTGTATTGAGAATTTCCAATGATTGTGTTATGTAATTGCACAATATATTTTTGGTATTGTTAACACTGTTTATCTTTTAAATTATCATTGTCTGATTGATGTTATTTTGTTAGTCAAGGTAGTATAATCTTATATACACTGCTAAAAAATACAGGAACACTTTTTAATCAGAGTATTGCAATAAAAACAATTCAACTTCTGAGATATTGGTCAGGTCATTTGGCTGGTGGGGGTGGGGGTGTTGATCAATTTCAGCTGCTTTGGCATGACAACATAGTAGCTAATATAGGAACAACAATAGCAGCAATTAGACGACCCCCAAAAGGAATGGTTTTATGGGCAGAGGTCATTAACATTTTGTCCCTCTTTGTCATTTCTGGCTGATTTTTCACTAGTTTTACAGAGATAGCACAGGTAGTCTAACTCCTGCAGGATTCCACAGTCTTAAAAGTATTTAGGAGATTCCATGACACAGGTAGTTACTCTGGGAGAGCTGGACAAGGCCATAGAAGGTTCGTAACCCCTCAGCAGAACTGTGAGGAAGGAGGAACAGGATGACCACTGTCAGAACCCTACAAAATGACTTCAACTGGGCCAGTGGTGTGAATGTGTCCGACCAAACAATCAGAAACATGCTTCATGAGAGTGGCCTGAGAACCCAGTGCCCTCTACTGTGCCATATGGTCACTGTCCAGCATCATAGAACTCGATTGGCATTTGCCATAGAACACCATAATTGGCAGAACGCCATTAGTACCCTGTGCTTTTCAAAGATGAGGGCAGATTTGAGGAAATTTCAGCTAAATGGACTAGTCTGCTGCATCATGTATTTGAATTCTATCCTCTGTAAGGCAATAATGTTTATTTCCATCAAATGACGTGACATCCTTTCATTCTAACACTTTACCCAGGCCATATCAGGAAAGATATTCTGCATAGACTTTGTTTTTCCAATTGAGATCTAACGTGTCTTCAAAATGTTCATGATTTTTGTGAAGTGTATATGCAGACCTTTTTATGTTTTGTTGCTACAGACTGCAGGCCTGCATATGTCTACTACTACTCAATTTATGCTAACTCTACTGTCTTTTAACAGATTTGGTCCACCTGACCTGTTCGTCTTTAGGTTCAGCTCATGAAGACTTAGCACCAGTTGTTTCCAGGCTCTTCCATGTTGGCTGTAGTCCCAGTGAGGAATCGGCACAAGGTAACTTTAGTTAGTGTTATTCACTATTTAAAGTCTTTATACTCGTTCTTTTATATAGTAATATATGGCTTGGTGTAATGCATCCTACAAATAGTGTAAATAGTATTTTTTGTGTTGAGTATATCTTTTTGTACTGCCATTTGCAGTAATTCTAATAATGTGAATAACAGAGATAGATCAGAATGATGGGAGTTGTGGCTAACCTCTTCTTCTATTGATTTTCTGTATGGTATGTCAGGCTTGTTGACACTGACATACCTGTGTGACCCCAAACACAAGTTTGACATAGACCTTAAACCATAGGGACAGAAACTGATCAAGTTAAAATTGTTTGTGTTTTATTTATTTGTTTATTTATCCATTTTTATTATATTGCTTGTTGTTTTTTGCTCAGTTTTTAGTTTTAAAACAAAAAGAAAGTACAATTATGTCCTGATTTAGGTGGGGTTATGTTACATAAAAAATCTTTATTAGCTGAATGCATCATAAACTGAGGAGTCTAGATAGGAGTCTAGAGGAGTCTGTATATATCATAGCATAATCTACCTTTACATTTACATTTGCATTACATTTGAGCAAACTCATTAACAAAATGTTCACTATTTCATGTAATTTATTGAATAATATATTGAAAAACATAAAGATTAGTGCATTGCTACTGCTACTCAGCTCAGCCAGCTTACTGCTGCTTTTAGAGGATGAGAGGAGTAGCTCGTGGGAGGATCGTACTGTGTATAGCTTGCCAGGGGAAAAATCGAATTTCAAACTTTCAAACTTCAGAATATTTTTCAGGTTTCTGCTGAATGTATATTTGTGTTTTATCAGATTCTCATCATAAAGTTGAAAATAGTAATATTACGGGATGTGGTGGTTTTTGGTAGGACCCAAGTATGTAGGATAGACGTATCCCACGACGTATAATAATAATGGGGAAATAATGTAGAACAACTGAAAAGGGATTAAGAGCAGCGCGTAAGACTCCTGAACACAAAAAAGGATGAAGGGGCGCGCCGATTGTGTTGCGTCCCGAACTGATCGCAAGAGGGTGCCGTAGCGCCAACGGGGAAAGCATGTAGAGCGGGAAAGCCTTGCCGGGGCGCGGGTGGCCACTCTACCCGGGGCGCGTCTCATTTTGAGAGGGCAGCCAACTAGAGTGTGGCTCAAGAGAGCACAAATGGCGCCGACGCGCCAGGAAGCCATGCCAGGCCGCGTATTATTCAAATGCACAGCCGGGTGCCCGCTCTAGCCGGGCGTGTCTCATTTTGAGATGGCAGCCAACTAGGGTGAGGCTCAAAAGTTCGCAGAAGGTGCCGAAGCGCCAGGGGGCGAGCGTGAGCTCAGGCGGAAGTGAGGGGCGAAGAAGCCAAGCTGGGGCATGTCCCATTCAGGCAGAGTAGCCGGCTGGGGTGAGGCTCGTTGAGTAACGATGACGGAGGAACGTTAGCGAGGAGCGCACAAGTACGGGACGGGAAACCCTCAAAGTGACCCTAAAATACTAAAATACCTGGGGGTCCCCCCCCCCCCCCCCCATACGCGGAACGTTGCCACTAATCCCTAAAGGTGCGCGTAAGGGCACGAGCACACCGGTGGTGTGAACCGAACAGATATCGAATTACGGTAGAATGAAGATGACCTGGCACCGAACAGCGCTTAATCCCACGCCTATATAGCACAAGAAGCAGCTGTTCGGAATCAGGTCGCAATAAGGATATTTGATAAAAGCCGCCTCACCTATAGCTCTGTAATGGCGACCGGCGAGGATGGCCAAACGCTTTTGTAAACCCAAGATATACAGAATTTATGATAAATGTAAGGACGTACACAGCACTAAGAATGTTTTTGTAAAAGGTATATTAGTCACTTGAGAATGGATGTTGAAACAAATGCAGGGTTTTCTATCTATACTTGGACTTTTTTTATTGCAAACACAAGAATTTCCTTTTTTTCTAATATATATAAAAAGTGTACAAATGAATATATTGTTATATTATTGTTATTTAATATTAATATAGTCATTTAAGACCTGAAATACACTGTAACTTGAAAATGTCAAAGCTGAAATGACCACTGGCCTGTCTTAACACAGACATTTCTTAATGCAGGTGATGATAATGGTCATTATTCTGTTTAATGGCTTGTCCTCAGCCATGAGACAAGGCAATCGGAGAGGAGCTGATGGTCTGTGCTGATACGTCCTTTATCATCATCTCTCTTATATTTGTTTGCTGAGATAAACTCTCATGTCTTGGTCGGTGCACTCTAGCAAACACTATACCACCTTAAATTACCTGCTAAACAGGTCACATTTTCTGTGTATGATTTTGCTCTTTGTAAATGGCACAACCAGGCTTTTTTTTTCATTTTAGTTTCTACTTTGAACAGCAAAGGTTTGAGTAGGGCCTAACTTAGAGAATTTACAAGAGAAATCTAAAAAAAAAACTATAACTGCCTTTAAACAGTTTTAGATTTGTCTTTTTTTGAAAACCTTAGTATGTTTTACGGTTCCACAAATGACAGAAAAAATCAGTCCCATCTGTTTTCTAAGTTCTTTGAAATTTAAGTCACATATTCTCTTCTTAATGTATATAAATATGCACCCACGTTTAAATTTTAAAAGTAGGTTTCAAGTGTATCAGGATAGATTTGGAACTATATAGTTTTAGAACTCACATGTACTAATCAACAGACTTACTAATTACACAGGTGTCTGTAAACAGTAAAGCAGTGTTCAATATCGGTGGCTCTCAGTAGTTTTAACTTAACATTTCTTTAGAGGGTTGTGTGTTCCAATCCCAGCTCTGTTAAACGCCAGTTATTGGGTCTTTTCAGAAGGCCTTTTGAATCATCTCAGCTCAATTGTCACTTAAGAGCATCTCATAAATGTCTCCCCATACTTATCAAATTAAGGAATTTTGGATTGTATTATGGCATGAAATATTTTGAATTGTGTGTGACCTTTTCAGAGCTTGACGTTTTAAAACACATTTTTTAAAACTCTATTACTCTCTCACATATTTTTCACATTGCCACCGCTAGTTCTCAGTCACATCATTATAATTTTTGGATTTACTTCATGTGGCATAAACGGGTTAAGAATTTCCACAGTTGTTTGTATAATTTGACTGTGCTTTTGTGATGTGCTTGTGTTTATGGCAAGTGTAGCATAGGGCGTGGCACTCCACACTACATTTTTATTACAGGAGTGAGCTTGCAATATTTTAATTACTTGTCACAACAAATACTGACAAAGGGTCTTGAGGATGAATCACTATATAAGAGGAGCAGTGGGCCAGAACAGGTCAAAGAGACAAAGTCACCAGAGTGACAGACCCTCATTTATTTCTCTCTCTCTCTCTCTCTCTCTCTCTTTCTCTTTCCCCCTCTCTCTGTGTATGTTTGTGTGATTGCACATACTATACACTTTTGTGGAGCACTTGAGGTACTGAGTGTAGTGAGAGACGGATAATTCCAGGTTACTGGTAATTACCTAATAGTCTCTATTTTGGTTTATATTTAGTATAATTCTAATCTTTTACTACTTGTGACTTTAAGCCAAGATTTTCTTGATGTGCCCAGTTTGTATTTTCAAACATAAAACAGTGTACAGAAGCATGACACTCAAAATTATGACACAGAATGCCTGTTGTGCATCTTTTAATACTAATGTGTGGTTCTACATTATTTACGATACTGTTTCATCTTACTCTGGATATTTTTACTGCAGCAACATTTTAGTGGGCTGTCTGTAATTACAACACAATAAATGCACACCTGCCATCCAAAACCCCCTTGTGCCAGCAAGGCTCTGACCCATCAAAACATGGACTCCACAAGACCTCTAAGGGTGTCCTGTGCTGTCTGGCTCTACGATGTTAGCAGCAGAGCCTTTCTGAAGGGCACTGTGTCAGGGTTTGCAAAGGGAAGCAAACCCAACTAAGAATTTTTGAAACCAGAAACCCTAGCAGCCTGACTCACAAACAGTACAGCACAATGATATAAGAAAGGGATAATTTATTAATTATTTATCCTGCCGAGCAGGTTTTCATCATCACAATAATTCAAAAGCACTCTGGCACAGCATAGTGGACTTATTGGTTGGACCTGGATTTTTTTGTTTTTGTTTTAGGTGCTTTAACAGTCAACCCTCTCATGCGCCTTATAATAAATGCACTGAAAATGCAACACTATTTTTTGGTAGTGACAGAAAAGGACTGACTGTTGGGTTATGCATTCACCAAGTGTTTAGAACAATCGATGACTTCACCATGCTGTGATTGGTGGATCAAGTCACATGATTTTGTTCCACCTGATCTGACCAAAAGGTTTCATTGCATTTAGATACGACTGAATAGTCAATCCAACTTAATGTAGTCATTTTCTGTCAAAATTGTAATGTACATCTAATACGCGGCTAAGTGAATGAATGAATGAAGAGGTAGGATGTGTTAAAGGCAGTCTCTGCATCATACGAGCTGTCTTGGCAAACCAACATACCCACATATCAGGATTGAAAATGGTTGTAAAGATTATTCCACCAAAAGAAAGTGTTAAATTCCTCCATTCTTGTTTGATTTAGTTCCACCCCTGATAATATTAGCTTACGTCATGTAAAGTTAAACATGATTTTATTACCATTTTTTGCCAAACTTTGTTTGCATGTTTGGATGGAAACCTGGCTACTGAGGAGATTCAGCAGATTTTCACCATGTCAAAATCAAGCGGTTGGACTACTATAACCAACAAATCATCCACAGTTTCAAATCAGCAAATTAAAACAGAGGCTTTTGGACCCATGATGCAATGTCAGTGCTGCTATGTAATCGTCTGAACACACGTGATAGCTCCATTCACTCTAGTTCTCATGAAAAGTTCATTTGTGTTATCTCTCGCTATCTGTTATACATTTTGTTACTTTAAAGACCATCCCCATCTCAGCCCTGGCCAGTTATTGTGCTAGACGTGCACTTAGCCTACTACTCCTTTGCTTTTTTCATTGTGCTGCAACAGAACACGCAACTACACACACACACACATACACACTCACTCACAAACAAAGGACTACAACTGTCAAGTCATAAAATAAAATCTGCATTTATTGCAAAAATCTTAGTTGTGTATTAAATGTGTGCTGCTCACATCCGTATTCACAATCTGTAAACCACACCTCATCCGGACTGATGCTTGCATGTGGCTCTGCTGCATTCTTGGGGAAATAATAACAAAAATTTGGTTTGCTACATTCTTTTTTTTTATGCTCCCGATTTTGATACCGATCACCCATAAGTGCCGATCACCATCGATCACCGATACGATCACTGGGTGCCTTCTTTTTACTCTCTGCAGTGAGCCTCGAAAACTTAGCATACTCCACAAAGTGTTTGTTCTTTAAATTATGTATTAAATTAGTTGTTTTGAAGCATTTTAAGCTGCTTCCCCCTTGAGGTTTTTTTTTGTTGCTGCAGGATGCAAACTTTACATCAGTCTTACAGACCGTGTAAAAGTTCAAATACGGCAGACATTTGTTTGTTTATGAGTTGCCGCTGTGCACCTGCGCAGTGTAACGGAAAGGGGGCGGGGACACAACTCTGCACACAGTGCCTCTGGTGGCTTCAAAGTACAGGTGATCGGTTTTTATGATCACCAATAAAAGGCATTAATCGGAACACCACTAATAATAATAATAATCATAGTAAAAGGCTAATATTAGCAATAAAGCATGAAAACTTATAATTATAGTAATAATAATAATAATAATGCTTACAAGCTCACATTGTAGCTACTGCCAGTTATAACAATAGCGTAGTATTGATACTAGACCCAGCTACCACTACTGACGATGATGGGGGTGAGGTTGGCAGCTGAGAACCCCTGGGGAGTCATGGTTTTAAAACAGAACATTGCCAGAGCATCTTATTCACTTCACTTCTCAGTGGTGTTAGTTATGACTGTTCAGTGTGTAATCACAGTTAGTGTATAATAATGAAACAGTTGTTCAATGAACAAACTGCATAATTGTGTAAGGAGTGCCCTTACCAATTCCTGTTTCCCTGTAGAGCACAATTTGGATTTAATACAAAAAATTAGATACCAGGGTGGCTCAGCATTTAGAACACTGTTCTACATTTGAAAATAAGTAATAAGTATGTAACTCTCCCGACAATTTGGCAGAACAAGATCTCGTACCAAGTCATTTATCTCAGCTTCGTTGAATGATTGGCACATTCTGGGGCCATTCTGAACCCACAATATATTCATTGTCTTGAGTCTCTGAAAAAGTGGAATGACAGAATAAATCGTCGTCTGAACTTTTCAAAGTACTGAAGAGGGGACTTTGTCACAGTGAATAACCGATCTTCTAGCGAAGGGGATATTTGGGTACTGGAAGACAGATTTTTTTTGTGTTCATGTCTGTAATAATTTATTATTGCCTTACTGGGATGCTTACTGTCTGAAACACTCTCTTTCAAACACTTTTACTGATGCTGCGTGTGACACCAACAGTAATATAAAACGCTTATACATGTATAAAAACAGACAGAAAATTATTTTCCACTTATTTTATTTCAATGATAAATCAATAAATTAAGTGAAACCTAAAGCAAATGATTTATCAGATAAAAACATGAGAACTGAGCCACTGGTGTTTACTATGTAATTAAACAAAACTGATTAGATATCAAAGGATGAACACATGACACATGAACTCATTTAATACCATGAGTTTAGACTAGTCTCTTAGTCTCCTCTTGTCGTGATCTGAGTCTTGGTTTTTTATTTTTATTTTTGACAGTGTGTTCTAAAATAGAACTCAGCCTTAACTCTTATCTGCAGTTCAGACAAATACATTTATTTTTTCATTGTGCATTTGTGTGTTACTAAACCCAGGCAAAGAGAAAAAGAAAATGAAGCCAATGTAAAATGGCGCCAAAGAGTGGTTACTTGTTGAGTGGGCTACTTCACATGACACCATTATGGCTCACACTCTTCCCATGTTATAAAATGGCCATCGTTGAATGAAGAAGTGCATTGACTTCAAACTGATGTAGCTGTCTTACAAACTTATCAATAATAGTAATTTTACTTACACTAGCATTTTAATAAATGCATGTATATGTACATTCAAATCTTTGTAATGATTAGTGAGCAATAAATAAATGAATGGGATTTAGTTATGGTTTCAGTTAAAATGAAAACTAAATTTGCTGACGGCTAAATTAAGTGTCCTCCACTTTGCAGCTAAGTGGATTTTAATTTGTTTTCTTATAACTGATCTTCATTTGGTGGAATACCAGTCCTCATATTACAGTAGTTTAAATTACTGTGGATCATTGACTAAAACTATGAAGCCTCAGAACTGCCTAATAGTCATATTGTTGAATGACTTTACACTTGTTAAAGTTGTAAGAGATGATAACCATTTTAAAAGTTTCTATTAGAAAATCATGCAAACTGAGATTCCAGAGAACTGTCCCCAGTTCAGAGAAATACTATGAACATAATTTGAACGTATTTTTTCTGATAATAGAGGTATATAATAGATTTTGTGTACAGAATAATAACTTAATGTTGATTCTATTGATTTCGTTTTGTATTCCTAAAAATATTAGCCAGTCTGCTAGCAAACACCATAATAATATGGTGATTTGTTGTATTAAGACAGGTACATGTTAATGTATTTTGATAGTATTGGCAACCATTTGACATGATTGGACATTAAAATTAAGAAATGTTTTCTTTCTTCAGGGGATGCTTTGCTTCATATGGGGATACCTGAACATGTCACCTTTGAAATTAGTTACACAATTTATAGTTGCTGAATCTGACTTTTATGCTTGTTTACAGTGCCAGTGTGAAACCGTGAGTGTGTTAGGCATATTAGGAGCTGTAGTGTACGCTATTCTGACATCCACGCGTTTGTTTGTGCGTTTACTGTACATACATAGGCCTACAGGTAATCAGTTTATTTTTAGTTAAATCATTTGTGTGGTAAGTGTAACTATATTCAATTCAATTCAGTTCAATTCAATTCAATTCAATTCAATTTTATGTATATAGCACTTTTTACAATGTAGCATCGTCTCAAAGCAGCTTTACAGTAATTCAATTATCTGAAAGGCCAATTCCAGTCAAACTATAGTGAACAAATTGTAACCACTATTGTTTTTGAGTGTGCATTTTTAGGTGGGTGTTTTTTTTCTGTCTTTTTGAAGTGTTAAGCATTGACTGCCACAAATCTTTTTCGTCACCTTTTCCAAATTAAGCAAATCACTGATCCACTCTGGGCAGGAAAAGAAACACACATCATAACTATGTGACATTTGGGTAATGACCATGCTGACATTTCAGACTGACACCTTTTCTCTCTGCACTTTTTCCTTGCCTTTTTTGTCCTTTGGGGTGGGGAATGAGCTCTGTACTTAAAGGGTAACGATACTGACAGACAGCTTTACACTTTTAACAGGATGCATACACCACACACACATTCACCAACATACAATCGTCTCATGTTTGAAAATATAATCACCCTGCCCTATGTTGCCTTAAAAAAGGGAAAATGATAATGATGGCTTTAAAATTACAAGGCTACTAACATAATAACAGTTATCATAGCAATATTTTACTGGAGAAGGTTACAGTTTTGAGCAAAATAATTTTTAGAATTGTATTGCGTTGGATCTGAAAATTAGGCGATCCAGTAACTGCATTCTTAAGACCTTTTTATTAATGCAGGCAGAGACATTACAGGGTGATTTACAACTGGTCTAAAAACAAAGTTTTTACAAATGGCTACATACACCAAGGTGGTCTTTGACATGGATACAAATCTGCTTCATCATTGGCTTCGATTGTTCTACCAGGACTGTTGAATTACTGAACACACACATACAGAATATCTGAACATGTTTAATGTAATAATTTAATGTTCTCATCACTTGAGCAGTTTTATTACTAATTACCAGTGTCAAGTTTTCATTTCTTGTGACACTGTGCAGTAATTAAATATATATAATATATTTTCTATCTGTCTATGTCATTTAGTGTGTCTGTGTTATCTAATACATGCAAGCCGTTATGTTATGTTTGCATAATGGAAACAGAAGAACCACAGTCTCTGCACTCTCTTTTTATATTCTGAATGACAACAGTTCACTTTAACTTGAATTAAATGACCACAGAAGCACCCACAGACCTATAGCTGTAGAAGATTCTGAACTGAAGAGTGTCTCAGATTCCTTGCTACATATTCTCCATATTCTTCATTATTCTTAAACATAAAACAAGAAGAGCTAGAGTTGTCAAAATTAGTTTGTGTGGAGCACTAAATGCAGGGACCCTCATCATTGATGCAAGCTTATGTATCACTCCGTCCAGCAGAGGCAAATCTTAACATGGTGTTCCAAGCATGTGCTATAACCAAGCATCAAGTTGATATAACCATGCTATTGTTACAGTGACAACACAGAGAAAATTCATACATAGTATCAAGAGCAGTAAGATTATTTATTTAAATGAAGGAAACATTTCTGTGTGAGACATGACGTGGTGTAAAATTTCATCATATGTATACCAGAGAAATAAGGCCATAAATTATTATGTACTTAAAATTGTTTAACTGCTATGAAATATGAACTGTTTTTATGCCTCTTACATTTTTCGTTTTACTCAGGAGGAGGGCTCAGGGAGCTGGTAAACCCTGTTTGGCTTTGCAAATAGTTTTGAGCACTAATAGTGTTTTCATATATTCATGTATTCAATGGAAAGAATGAGAGCAAAAAATGGTTTGTTAATGATTTACATCGATAGATTAATTTGAGATCAGTCCTGGAGGACTGTATTGAGTACAGGAATGTCTCTGTATGGCAAGTCAGCCACTTCCTATACTGTGAAGCAAAATATGAAGTAGTCCAAAACCATTCTGCTTTCAGAATGCAGAAATTTCAATCTGATTGCATGTCCATGCTAAAAAGAAAATGGCAAAGTGAGCAGGGTGTTTAATACAATAGTATGAAGTATTGCTAAACTGAACTACCATCAGAACAGCATAAGCCAACCTGCAAAATGGAACTTTCACAAATTTGCTTTTTGACCAACATAACAGCACATCATATACTGTTTTATAAAGCAAGAGTTTTTTTGTTTCATTGTCCCAGTAATGCTAACATCTTTTCATGTGCACAGGAGCAGGGGAGAATGAGAAGCCTGTGGTTTTGTGGGCGATGTACTTTAACATACGGGACACATCAGGTTTGGACAGCAGTTGCTACACTCTACCCAGCAATGTCCATGTGTGTACAGGACCCGATGCCAGCCTGGGCAGTGACTATTCCATTAACTTGGTGAGTTTACAGTTGTGCTCATAAGTTTACATACCCTGACAGAATTAGTCATTTTTGGTCGTTTTTTAGAAAATATGAATGATTATACAAAAACTGTTCTGTTATTCATGGTTAGTGGTTGGATAAAGCCATTTATTACTGAATAATTGTTTGCCCTTTTGAAATCAAAATGACAACAGAAACTACCCAGATCAAAAGTTTACACACCCTAGTTCTTAATAACATGTATTGCCTCCTTTAACATCAATGACAACCTGAAGTCTTCTGTGATAGTTGGTTGGTTCTGTGGTAGAATGAGGCTGTATGGGCTACTTAACCACTTGAACTGTAATGACTATGTTTAATTACCAGTAATTTAATTTTGAGGTTGTTGATTTAAGATGTTTTACTAAATAAGACAGTTTTCAGTTTTTGTTATGTTTAGATTTAAACTAGATATTTTAGTTTTTGATATAGGTTAGTTCATTATGTGGTACTACAGTTGCGGTATAAATGGGTACTGTCTCTTTAAAACATATGCTGTTTGGGGAAAGCTGTGTATGAGAGAGTGTGAGTTTATGGTAGTTGTATAGACGTCAGCTTAGGCAGCACACGGTTTTCTTACCGTGACCAGCGTATGTAAAATAATTATAACTGAAAATGAAGTTTGTTTTTACTTTCAAACGTGCAGTGGAGTGGACGCGGCGCGAGTAAGCCAGTGGTTTGTTTTAACGGAAAGGTTTGCCTCTTAATTTTCTCAGATCGTAAAGCTACCCATTCTTCTTGGCGAAAGGCCTCCAGTTCCTGTAAATTCTTTGGACATCTCGCATGAACTGCACGTTTGAGATCTCCCTAATGTGACTCAATGATATTGAGGTCAGGAGACTGAGATGGCCACTCCAGAACCTTCACTTATTTCTGCTGTAGCCAATAACTGGTCGACTTGTGTTTTGGATCATTGTCGTGTTGGAACATCCAAGTGCGTCCCATGCACAGATTCCGGGCTGATGAGTACAAATTTTCCTCCAGTATTTTCTGATAAAATGCTAAATTCATATTGCCATCAATTCTGACCAGGTTCCCTATGTCTGTGTAGCTCACACATCCCCAAAACATCACCGACCCACTTCTGTGGCCTTCACCATCATAGGCCTTGTTGACTTCTCTCCAAATGTAGTTTTTATGGTTGTGGCCAAAAAGTTACAATTTGGTCTCATCACTCCAAATAATTTTGTTCCAGAAATGTTAAGGTTTGTCTCTGTGCTGTGTGGCATATTGTAAGCAGGCTGCTTTGTTGCATTGGACGTAGTAATGGCTTCTTTCTGGTGACTCGACCATACAACCCATTTTTCTTCAAGTGCCTCATTATTGTGCATCTTGAAACAGCCACAACACTTCTTTCCAGAGAGTCCTCTATGTCAGCTGACATTATTCATGACGTTATTTACTTTCCCCATGGCTCATAATCCAACAACATCAGTGGCACACTGCATGAAACATGCAACCTCGCTGACTTTTTATACACACACTAATTACAAGCAAATAGATCACAGATGAAGATGGTTCATTTTAGTAGCCATTTAAACATGTGTGTGTCAATTTGTGTGTATGTTATAATGTGAAAACGTTCAGGGTACGTAAACGTTTGATCAGGGTAATTTGGGTAGTCTCTGTTGTCATTATGATTTAAAAAGGGCAAACACAATTGTTTACTAATAAATGGCTTCACCAAACCACTAACCATGAATAAAATAAGTTTTTTGTATTATCAATCAGATCTTAAAAACAATCAAGGGGCAAAAACGTTTAAGGCGCGTTTAAATCAACGTGCAAATTTAGTTCTTACCAGACTTTCATTCAGTGTGTCATACTCAGTCAAAGAACACAAAAAGGCCATAATTTAATTTAACTTCACATTGATAGTATCCCATACCACCAAATACCATCCTTTTTTGCATCCAGAAACTTTTTGAGAGACCCATAATTCCAAAATCCATGTGATATTTTTCGTTTCGTAATCACTTTACCCTAGAGGAGATGTAGGCTGTGGAGGGGACAGAGAAAATGATTCTTTTCCAGGTTGTCCATCAATACTAGGTGAAGGGTCTAGGAGGACAACAAAATGTACACATTAACAAATGTTTGCGTACAGTTTTACATTTCTTAAATACAGCCCTTATTATACATTTTGGTCAAGAGTATACATATTTCAACAAAAATAGCCATATGTAATATGATAGCCTAATATGTGAAGCCATGTTATTGTATTTTTTTTTCACACTTCCTGGTTATGGTCTTGATAAGGAACCAGAACAGGAGTGATTGCCAGAATATCACTATTTGAAAAAGAGGGCCTATATTGAGCACTTAAAGCTGTATGTAAAAATATTTTTTCCCCTTTCCTCTTTCCATAGGAATCTCATAAATAAGATTTATATTACTGCACGCTATATAAAATATCATAATATGACAGCATATGACAATACCCAGAACAGAGGAGACGTCTGGTGGTTGTTGCATCTCTATATTCAAAGCACGACTGAACTCAAGAAGTGTTGAATTCTTGACATGGAGATGCAGCCTTTCATATTCAGTGATCAAACCAATTTCCTCATCTTAGTGAAAAAAACAAGGATGGCAAATTATATTACATGATAATTTTATTATTAGTTAAATTATTATATTAGTATTACAATATCAATCCAAATGCACTGGCTACTTCATTAGGTATGCCTGTTCAACTGCTTGATAATGAAAATATCTAAACTGCTCATCTACTGAGATTTTCCACTCCTTTTTTGATAACAACAGGTCTGAGGGGTCTTAATTTCTGTTGTAACATTTGGATGGTGGGGTCAGCATTTAGAGAAAACATTACAGCATCAAACTCCCTGGTATAGGAGCTGTTTTCCTGGACATTTTTGGCCTCTTAATGGAGACTCAACATCATTTAAACACCACAGCCTACTTGGGTATTATTGCTGGGCATGTTCTTAACGTCATGACCACAAAATACCCATCTTCTATGCTCAATGTCACAAAGCTCAAATTCTCTAAAACTGGTTTCTTGACAATGCTTTTTTAATTCAAATGCCATCTACAGTTAAATAGGACAACTTCAGGATGTGGTGGGAGGGTAGATTCATATCTTGAACGTGCAGCTGACAAATCCACAAAAAAAAAATCATTGGTATCGTCTTCCTTATAGTTTAATTTTTACATTTTTACAGCCATGTTCCCACTTTCTTTTGCAGGTGACTATTTTGTGTGACTTTGTGCCGACTTTCCATCGACACAGTGTTGGAACACCAGCTGCAGAGTACAAGGACTTACGGCAAGAAGTCTACTATACTACCAGCTAAATCACCCATGCTCACATCTTAAATCAGCAACCCACAACCTCACCCGAAGCTAAGTACATTTCATTCATTAATTATATTAGCAGCAACAGAAGCCATGTTGTTTCCTGTGCTGTCCCGTTTCCTGTCTTCTTCGGTCATTAGTGTAAATTTTGTTTCTGATAGGTGTAGGCTTGTAGCATGTCTGACAAAGAAGATTAGTGTTAAAGGCATCCAGGCATTAGAGAAGTCTAGCTCAGATTCTAGCTTAGCGAACCTGGATGCCACAGACACAGCCACTGCCCTCTGATAGCACCCTCACAGCAGGGCAAGTGGATGGTGGTGGTTCGATGGCTAGCACACCAGAGAATCATTCTTTGCCTTTTCGCGTGTCCCAACAGGTTTAACCTCCTCAGTGAAGCACCCACTGAGCAGTGTGAAAGAACTCTGGCCATAGGTGACTCTAATTTGCAACATGTTAAACTAGCTACCCCTTTCGGGTGACTGGCATCTAGGGTTCTATGTATCCCATGAGTCAGAGTGCCGGACATCTTAAAAAGCCTTACTAAGCTCTACATCTGTAGATTCTCTAGGATAGTTGTTCATGTAGTGACTAACGATATAAGGTTAATTTTGTAGAGATGGATAGAGTTGCGAAAGCAATGACTGACGCATTCGTTTGCTCTGGCCCCATCCCCCTCATGTCCTGCAATATTGTCCATAGTCTTATGGCAGGATTGATTAGATCATCCAGATCTAATGTTTTTAATACTGTCTGTTAGCCGCATTTGTCCTAAACCTAAATGCACTTAAAATATCTGCTTTAAAAATCTCATTCGGATAAACACAGACAGCTCCTGTAGAAATAATTATCTTAATCTTAAGCTAGGATTACTTAACATTAGATCACTTACAAGCAAAGCAGTGTTTATAAATTGATTAATCACTAATAAACACTTAAACACTCTGTCTTACTTTAACTTGGATTAGACCAGATGAATATTTAGCCTTAAATGAAGCCTCCCCTCCCGGGTACAGTTATGTTCAACGCCCTCGACCTAATGATCATGGAGGAGGTGTAAAAACAATTTTTGACAAAAATCTAGGTGTTCATGTTACGTCCCATTATAAGGCTAATTCATTTAAAATACTTAATGTGACTGATCCATCATTATGTAAATCTAAACCATACTCTTTTCACTCATCACTAATTGTTGTCCTTTCAGTCCTTACTCAGAATTTTTTTTTCAACAGATAAAGTTCTAATTGTAGGTGATTTTATCATTCCTGAGTTTGTTTTAAAATCCATGAGTATCACTCAGAATGTGATGGGTTTAATCCACTGCTGTAATCATACTTTAGATCTAATATTAACATTTGGCATTGATATAAATAACGTAGTACGTTATTAAGTAGTAGTACAATAGTACAATAACTGTAGTACAATAACAATGTTTTCCATCAAAAAGGAGTTGATTTCTGATTGCCATCTCTTCTGAACAAAATGTGCCTACTCCCTCATTATTATACCAAGTGCACTATTACTTCTGATACTCCATGTGCATTTATTAATAACCTTCCAGACTTAACATTTAACACATCTACGAAGTCATATCATCTTCAGCGTATAACCAACCAATTAAAATGTGTATTTCGTTTAGCCAGGGATATAGTTGCTCCTGGCATTGTCAAATGTTTTAGAGAAAAACAGGATAGCACCTCGGTATAATGACCATAAATAACCATATTTTAAAGCTTTAAAATGTAAAATTAAAATTTTTAAGAACACAAGTTATGATGGAGTAAATTGGAAGTATTTAAGATTTGTTAGGGGGATAGCATGGCAGAGTATTAACAGGCTCTTACAAAAGCTAAATCTGTGTATTTAGAGAAAAATAAGAATAATCATATATTTCTATTTAATAAAGTCTCCAGATTAAAAACATCACAGAAAGTTCAGCATGATTTTAACAGTAATTACTTCATGACTTTCTTTATCGATAAGATTTGGGCATAAAGCTCATGCTCAATGCTCATAAAATCAACATCTATTCAGCAACCTTACAGATGCAGCACTAGCGTAGATTTCTGTTTAATTAGCTCTAAATCAGGACTAGAATCTTTTACCCCAATCACTAACACTGAATTGTTCTCACTGATCAGCTCGTCTAAGTCAGCAACATGTTTATTAGATCCAACTCCTACATATTTACTCAAAGAATTATTACTTACTATTATAGAACCACTGCTTATTATGTAAATTCATCCTTACCTTTGGCTATGTGTCAAAATAGTTTAAATATTCCGTAATTAAACCTGTGATTAACAAAAAAAAATCCACCTTTTATGACTTGTAGATCCTTGCCTTTTACAGTCAAAGAGATTTATGGTGAGCTGGGATTTTGGGTTGTTGTTGGCTTAGTGTGATCACTCAGGTTTGTTGATTGCTGGGGAGGTGGGTTTCTGATGTCTCATGCGATCACTCCTGGCTGTGTCACCTCCTGGTTCTCCTCTTTCTAGCTATGCTGCTATAGTTAATCAGAGTTTCGTGCTGCACATGGCATCAGTGATTGTGAGTAGGCTTGTTTTATTATAATCAATAAGTAACTACATGTTCTCTTTTCTCCCCTAGCTGATGTTCCAATAACTGTTCCAGCTCTCCAAAGGATCTAAAGTTTCAGATTCAGAAAACTTTAATCATCCCCTAGGGGCAATTGTGAGCACACAGTACACGTGAGCAATTGTGAGCACACATGTACAATATAAATGAAATACTAAAATATATCTGTATACACAAACCTGATGGTTTGCAATACAAGTCAGTAATTCAATAATATATAAATGACCAAGCATTAAGGTATATTGAATGAGTTCAATATGAGAACGCTGAGGCGAAGTTGGTTTTTAAAACAAAAATCCAGAGGAGGGAAACTTTATTTTCTAATCGCCACAAAATCACTGAATCCAAACGCTAAACAGCTGATCGCAAACCGACTCGGTATGAGTGAACCTACACAGAGTCCTTGATTTAGTCTGACTTAAAGGGCCAGCAGAATGGCCACACAACACAGTGTCTGTGTCAATATCGCTCACAAGTGTTCAGTAGTCCTTACAATATACAAATTGTACAGATATATACAAATTGTGCAAATTGTAGCGAATTGTAAATGCAGTGTGTGTGCGTGTATGTGTGTGCATATGCATAGGATGAAAACTGATCAATTTGCATCAGTCCATCTAATGCTATGAGGTAGTATTTGGGGGCTATGCGTTGAGGAGCTGGATGGCTCTGGGTACAAAGGTCATCCTTCTCTTGTGTTTTACACGCCATACATCGAGGCCGGTGGCCCGAGGGCAGCCACTCAAACACTAAGTGAAGAGCATGGGAGGAGTCCTGGATGATCCGGTATGCTAGCTTGCATGTCAGATGTTCATACACTGAGGACAAATTCCTAAGTGGCAGTCCAAGGACTCATTATCCTATTGTGTTTTGGAAGAAATATTTGCAAAAATGCAATATCTAGGTCACCCAATGAGGATGGGTCCCTTCAGTCCTAGTCCTCCCCTTGCCACTGTCACCCTATCCTTTTTCAAGTTGTGACTGGCCTTTTGAAATAATCTAATATTGTAAAGCTGCTTTGAGATAATTGTAATAAGCGCTATATAAATAAATATGACTTGACTACTAGCATGGTGTACCTAATGAAGTGGCCAGTGACTGTATACTTTGTATTGATTAAAACTGTCATTACTAATGGCAGAACAGTAACACATACCATACAAGTCAGCTTTGCGAAATGTTTCCATGGAAGGTAGTGTGTCATCTGCTTCCAACTCTGAATCCATACAATCCAGTAAAAAGCTAGAAACACCAGATGGCATAATCATACCTAAAGTGTAACAAGAAAATAACATTTAATTTACAACTTAATCTTCTATAGATTTACATGTAAGACAAGACACAGCCTAATAGCATTGCTCAAGATAGTGATCCAAACCCAACTTGTGCTATCCTGGCTGGGGTCCTTGGCACTGGGGGTCACCAATCCCTGATGGAAAAAGGATCAACTTTAAGATAACAAAGCTTATGGAAGAATTCCTTTGGAGCTGAATTATCTAACAAATTAAACAGGGGCCAAGATTATACTGAAACAGAGTATGATATGCAGAGACTGCATCCCTCTTTAAGGATCCTCACTAATATCTTACAATGGAATAGAAACATCAAAGGCATACAGCATCTCACAAAATTAAGTACACATCTGACATTTAACTATTTGATTATATCTTTTTTATGAGACAACACTGAAGATATCTCATATCTCATGCTGCACAAGGCATCAGTATTGGATAATGGCCTCTGTGTTACAAACCCAGCAATAACTACATTTTCTCTTTTCCCTCAGAGCTGATGTTCTGTGCTGGTTCCGGTATCGCGCGCCTGGATGATCTTCCGGCTCGGCGTCGCTCTGATGGTCTCCAACAGCGGAGGCAGATCCCACCAGAGTGCA
>JAUZST010053238.1:0-24404 GCA_034779995.1 Parotocinclus haroldoi | reverse complement strand
TTGTGTTGTAGATCGTTTCGAAAAACTTGTTTGCAAATGTATTTTTCAATGAACAAAGTTCGTAAGCAACAGTAGTTTTTGTTTGTACGTTTGCTATACGTGTAAATCGCACAATAAAGGTTTAATAAACATTTAATGTTACATAGCACGTCCCGTTTTGTAACATAGGGCATGTGTTTTTAATCGGACCAGCCAGTTATTAGGACCAAAACCATCATGTCCCGATGTGGTCCAATTAACTGGAATCGACTGTATATACTGTATATACACACATTGTGAGTTGTGTATTATATACACACTTAGTGTGTATATATGTACATGCATATATAAACACACATACACGACACAGAAACAAACTCCCAAGTGGATGAGTCGTGTTTAAAGCTCTGTACACACACAAACTGATTTGCATTTTCTATACTGTTCCAACTTTTTCCTGATCTGGGTTTGTCTTTAAAGTAAATCAGCAACACTTAAATCACATTGTGTGTAATTGATAAAACATCTTACCCTCTGAGCCCTCAGTGAGAGGAGTGTGACCCCTGGAGAGGTTAAAGGTGCCATTTTCTGTATACGACACTTCAGCATCAGAGTGCTCTGAATCAGTCATGGCTAACTCCTTAGCAACCACTGCTGCGTCAAACTACAGGTTTAAAGAATCCAAGTGTAGTGTTAATGACACCTATACTGCTCATTGCTATACTGCCGCCATCTCCTTATGTTTGTGAGCAGTGTACATAATATAATACAAACAATATATACTGGTCACAAAAAGTTGGGGATATTTCATTTTGAAATATACCCTAATTTTGTGAGTCATATAACATAAAAAACATTTCCCCTCACAAGTTTGTATTGTGTTTGTAATACAGGGTGAGTCAAAAGCCACATGACACTTTTTTTTTTTTTTTTTCTTCTTCAACAAAAGGGAAAATTACATATCTGAATACCCCAGCAAGTAATGGATGGGGGGGTCCTACCTTTTAGGGCAGGTTTTTCCAATGGAAAGGTGGTCATGTAGCATAAAGAAGATACTGATCGGAAATCGATTGCCATAATCAAGTTTGAAATATCTGGTTTAATTATTTGTTTTTTCGTCCCAGGCAAGTTAAGATGGAATTGACGATACTGATGCCCGGGGAACGCAGCTGCTGTATCATAACTGCAAACTTCAACAACCAACACCCAGAAAGATCACCAGTTTCACACAGCACTGTTACTGTTTCAGAACCAAATTCAGAAAAACCGGGACTGTGGATTTTGGGAAAACTCACTCTGCGTGTCCTAAGTCTTTTAGCTCACCCTGTATAATCGTCACAGATTGGTCACTAAAGTTTGCCTCTTTAGTTGCGTATTGAAGGTATAACGTTAAAGTCATGCATATTTGGTTTGTGATTATACAAGGGGTATAAAAGGGGTGACGTCACAATGCAGTTAACTACAGTAGCAGCAGCCAGCTTCAAATTAAAAGATTTTTTTCTGTTCAGAACACATTATACAACCGAGTTACTCAGCCAGGTACATATGTGTTCTGAAGTGAGAATGTACAGAGTTGGTAATACATTAACTGTTAGCACAATTATCAAGATAAGTTAATTTGTGACATCAAAACAGGTCTCTGTATTGAACAACCATAGACAATGTCTAAGTAGTAAAATTGCTCACTTAATGACTAATTCTTCCCTTCAAAATGAAATACAGGCCCTGCTGTAATCCAACATATATTCTACTTTCCAACTGTGTTTAGCTCGTCTGTTTTGCTTACTGTTGGGCAGAAGGCAGCAAGCTCCTCCTCACTATCAGTGTCGTCATCTGAGGCCCTGCTCTTAATCGGTCGACGAAGGACTGCAACCACACAGAGACACACAGACACACACACAGACAGACACACACAGACAGACACACACAGACAGACACACACAGACAGACACACACAGACAGACACACAGACGTCAATGACTCTTCAGTCCAATTGTTAGCACAAAGATGGAGAGGCAACAGAAGCGACTGACAACTATGTCATGTTAAGCACTACACTTAAACATACAGGACAGCAGCAACCTTTCTGCAAACAATCCATTCTGATTTAATTTTATATTGTCCATGCCTATTTAACACTCATTGTAATTTATAAACAGATACTGGTCCAAAACACTCCTAATCAGAGCATGTGTCTTACAGTAGATACACAACACCAAAACCAGTATCTGTAGCATTCCAGGACCAAAGATAGGCAGAAGATCTCCAGTTTGTCAACAAATGCTTGAGATAATTATTCAAATGCTTAAAACAATGATCCTCAATGTAATATTGGGAGGAATTTGAATACATCTACCACTACAATGCATAGCATCATTATACAATTCAATATTGAGAAATTTCTGTCCATTAAGAGTAAGGGTAAACACCTAAACTGAATACCTATGATCTCCAGTCCCTCAGATAGAACCACCATTCAAGTCAATAGCTGATATAAAGTTTCATTCATAAATCACACTTAAAACATTACTGTGCAAGTGGAAACACGGATGATGATCAGATGCTCAGTATCTCAGATCTTTTTGAAATAAATGCACGTCAAGTGCTCTGAATCACAGACAAAAAAGGACCATTTAGACTATTACCAGTAACAAGTGCAATAGCCAGGGTGTGTCATGGTATGGTTTTGTGTCAGTGCCTTTTATAAAGGTCATTTAGACTTCTGTGACAGCAGCATTATTGCGGAAATATTTAGACCTAGCTACCTTCATGATGTCTTCTCCATGAACGTCCACGCATTTTACAACAAGATAATACGACAAAAGTCAAATCAGATTACGTTAGAACTAAAGTATGTTAATCCCTTTGAATTTTACTCGGAGGAATATTGTTTACACAAATCTGTTGACAAACCACAGACTCTTTGCACCTAATCATCTGCTGACATCACCTGTCTGAAATCACATCATTATTAATATTTTTTTACCTCAGTACTACCTTTAAATTTCCCATCATTTTTAACTGTGTTGCAGACTAAACAAATTACAGGAGACAAAATATGAAATAC
The DNA here is from genome assembly GCA_034779995.1 of Parotocinclus haroldoi. Lineage (NCBI taxonomy): Eukaryota > Metazoa > Chordata > Actinopteri > Siluriformes > Loricariidae > Parotocinclus > Parotocinclus haroldoi. The sequence continues at coordinate 21,358 of JAUZST010053238.1, read as the reverse complement.
TGTATCTTGGTTCATACTGTCTGCAATGTAATACAAGTCAAAGTAACTGGAAGGAACACTGCTTATTTATTTGAACTTCTCACATTGTTTCAACTTGTTCTAATTTAAGGTTGCACGTAAACAGACGCGTCATTTTGCACAAACAGCATTTATTAAAAACATGCTACTCACAAAAATTTTAAATATACCCTAATTTTTGCGAGCAGTGTAAATACTAAATACTGTATGAACCAAACATACGAACTGGGATTTAAGGCATCAAAGTCAAAAGAATATCTAATAATAGTCAACTACTATTTACAGCTAAGCTTTTAAAATCACAGTAGTATGCTGCATTAAATGGTAATTCTGTAACCACAATAACAACAGAATTAATTGCGTAGTCCTACTTCTTATTATATACACAATCATACAGATAGGCATGCTGTACTTACACTGGTTGTCTATGGGCTTGGACATCATGTAGCCTTTGACACTGAAGTCCAGCCACTGCAGGGCCGGCTCCAGACGCACACAGGCACGCTGCCACAGCCGATAATATATTGCCAGCGGACATAACAACGCCCCCCACACTGAAAAAAGTCAAAAGGACAGTAATCAAGAAATCCTCACATTGCTGTAAGTTGTGTGCAAGACGCATGTTTACTTACCACCAACATAAGAGAGGATTATTCCAGGTATGTAGCGTCCCAGCATGGCCAGGAGGGACAACGGGCCACAGACATATACACAGAACTGCAAAGTGCCAAAAAAATGATTATAACTCACAATTCAATTAATTCATAACTCGTATGCAAAACAGCTAGGTAAACAGTCCAGCATAATTTACTTTAGGATGAAATAAAACACAAATGAGCAGCCTTAAGGCAGTCTGAGAAGATTGTTTACTGCAAGTTAGATTGTTATAGAACCAACACATCTGGTTTTGTGGGTGGAGTAAGTGAGCAGTGAAGTAAACTTGTTACTGCAGAATGTGTTTTGATTCAGTATGACATTCAAAGTATGACAAGGCTAAAAAGCAGTACTGTGAAATTATGAACATATTCAAATGATAACTGCCATCTTTTGCTATACAGTACACTTTGCCCACAAAAAATAGGCGATATTTCAAAACAGCAGTAAACTATGAAAGTGGCAGTAAACTATGTAACTTTTGAATTTTATAATTAGAAGAGCAAATAAAAAGTTTAAAAGTTGTTCAATTACACAAATGAGCTGAAAACGCAATTATTGTGATTGCAAGTGACACATTCATGGGTGAACAGAAGCATGTTGAACTGGACGAGAGTGCCTCACATTTCAGTGCAACTTCTCTGATGAAGAATGAAACCTTTTAATAATAAAAAAAACACACACAATTTCAATAAGTACTTAAGGTCCCATGCTCTCTAATTTAGGTCAGCAGCTCTGTTCTAGCAGCTCACTAAGGCAAACTGAGTGTGATCTCCAAATGGTATATCTAAATGTACATCTCTATGTTGTTTTACATTTATGCAGTATATTTCGTTACCCACCAGCTCTGGGGGATATGGTAAAAATATTATAGCACAATATTTACAAACATTATCCTGATACACTACAGGTGTCATGATAAATACAGAGAAAATGCATCAAACATAAACTACTATGCAAATTGTATGCCATACTTTGGTAATTCATTTTTTATTGCACTTCATCCAATTAAACATTACTAATTACACTCTGGGCAGCACAGTAGGTCGATGGGTACCAAGCACCAATGTCTCACAGCAAGATGGTCCCAGGTTTGTGTGTGGAGTCTCCATGTCCTCCCAGTGTCTGCGTGGGTTTACTCCAGGTAATCTGGTTTCCACCCACAGTCCAAAGACGCGTGTTAAATTAATTGGTGTCTCTAAAGTGGCCCTTAGTGTGTGACTGTGTGCGTATGCCCTACGATGGATTGGCATCCTGTCTAGGGTTGTTCTTGCCCTTGCGCCTAGAGTTGCTGGGTGGGAACCGGATAGCCTGCAACCCCGTGTGGATTAAGCGGAAGATATTGAATGGAGAAATAGATATTTACACAATTCTTCTTTAAACAATGCTCTATATGGCCAGAAAAGCATGCCAACTGTTGGTCCATGGTTCAAATCCCACCTCTGCCAAGCTGCCACAGTTGGGTCCTTAAGCAAGGCCCTTAACCCACCATTGCTTAAATTGTAATATCAGTAGTAAGTAAGTTGTTTTGGGTAAGGGCGTATGCTAAATGCTCTTCATGTAATGGTGTGAAAACCTGGGTGTGTTCCCAGGGTGAGCGCTTGAGAATCCCTCCTGGCCGGTGCTGCCCAGAGTGTTTCCCACAGTCTGCCGGTTCCTGCCAACACCAGGGAGCAGTGTATGGGGTAAGTGACACCGGACAAAGCCCTGCTGGCAGATCCTGGCCCATCTTTTGGAGCGCTAAGTGGTCAATTGTGGTCTTGTTAGAAAACCCCCACCAGCGGACCTCTTGTTTTCCTGAATTGTCGCTTCTGACTGCTTAAGATTCAGATCATGTCACTTCCAGCTTGAGTGGCGTTTGCTTAGGCAAGCTGGCTGTATTGGCAGAGTAGCATAATTCACGACTAATTAACTCGCTCCAGTAGCAGTGAACAGTCTGGAGGGACTAAAGACTCCGGTATCCAGAGCTACTGATGAACCATTTCATAACAGAAGCAAACACCAACTCTCTCACAACCTCATAACCCCATTTTTCTCTCTCTCACTGTCTCCTGCTGCAGCATGACAGCCAGTGGAGCGAGTCCAAGTGCTCGGTGTGCACATGCTCGCTGGGAAAAGTGACCTGTCTGCCTCCTGCCTGTCCTCCCCTCAGCTGCGGGAGAGGACAGAGTCCTTTTATTCCAGATGGAGAGTGCTGTCCTAAATGTGCCCGAAATGGAGGTAAAAGCATAACTACTGTCGGTTTATCCTTTTTTAAACATTGTGTCAGGAGCTGGTGCTCATTCAGGAAAACAGAAAGCCTTTGTTTGTGGTCTGGCCTAGGTTTAATATAGGTTTTTAGAAAGATATGAAGGATAATAATCTTTTTAGACTGTAAATAATCTGTAAGTTTATCCTATGGTGCGGTTTCAGGAAAGTTTATTGGTTGATGCATCGTCTTGCTCTGAACTACTAATGGAAGACGAAGCATGAAACGACCATTATATTGATTCCATAACGCTGCCTTTTTCTACCGTTAGAGTCATTAGAATGTGGCCTAATCACTCCCATCATCTCCGTTTCACTCTTCCTTCCGCCCGAAGTGCATTACATAACTATTATGGAGAGCTCCAGGTTGCTCCAGTATGCTCCCTACGTCACGCCTTTTTTACTCAGGACATGCATACCCTTACTTTTTCTCACTTATGTTAGTGGAAGCAGCTAGCCAACCTTTCTTCTTCACAGCTTGTTTCCATAGACCTGGTTGCTTGTTTCTCATGCAGGATTTGGCAACCCTGGAATTAAACGCAGCATCCGCAAAAGATGCAGAGGAGACTCTGAAACAGAGTTTAAGAGAATGTCATTATTTGATTATTAAAGTCTAAAATTTATGTCGCATTCTTCGGTGAGATTACTAATTACAAAGTAGAAATCCGATAATTGCTGAAGTATTATATAAATGTGCGGCATATACACATTGCAACCAGCCAGTAATCAGGAAGTAGGGTTGTGACATAAACTTCAAACTTTAACAGTCAATTAAAATGATTCATTTCTTTGAAGAATTCAGTGTGTTTTAGAGTTTCCCCAAATGTGTTTGGGAGCCAGTATTCAGGGATGCCAGATCCCACAAGAGAAACGAGCACCCAGGTCTACATGTACATTTACCACCTTTAGCAGACGACCTTATCCAGAGCGACTTACAACTGATAGTCTTACAATTGCAAAGGTGGGTTAAGGGCCTTGCTTAAGGACTCAAATGTGGCAGCTTGGCAGAGGTGGGATTTGAAACCTGGACCATCAGTTCCTGAGTCCAGTACCTACAAGCACAAAATAAGCATTATTTCTTATAATAATATACTTGGCAACCGTGTTTAATTCCTTTAGCTGCTTACTTAAAAAAACACTTTAAGGAAAATCGGGGGACGGTAACACGTGCACTGAGAAATCTGAGTACCGAGATGAAATTAATCTCTTTTTATCAGATTTTTTTCAATATCCACAGTAGATTGGAGAATCTACTGCCGCATGCTGAGATAAGAGGATCCATCAAATCACAATGTGTTCGACAGAAGTGAATCACAGGGTCTGTACAAAAGGCAAGATCTGTGCTTCTAATGGACCCGTTGTTTTTGCATCAGTAATATGTTCTCCCATGCTGAGACTCTGATCCAGCTCTATGGCCCTTGATGCTGTGTCTCGTTACATGTATTTTTAATGGGGCACCACACTGAGAGTGGAAAACCTCTTCATACTTGGAGCTACAGTTCTGTTGGGGTGTCAAAACTTCACTCGCCGGAGTCACTTGAGAACTGAGACCTGGTTAATCTGATAAGACCAGGCTCTTTAAGACAGAGCATTTAAGATGGAATTACATACATTACACTTGGATGGCATCCCGTCCTATTCCCCATGTTTTCCCTGGGCATGTGTTGCCAGAGCCTCTGTGATCCTGGCCATGAAAAGCGAGGTTGAGATAAGAATCGAACACTGATTTATGATGATAATAATGAGCTGCGATTTTACAGCTCCTTGCCCCTGGGAGGCCGAAGAGTACAGGGATGGTGAGGAATGGAGTCCCAGTCCATGCACGAGGTGCCAGTGCAGGAACGGGCAGACACAGTGCCTGGTCGCAGAGTGCCAGCCTGTCACGTGCAAGCCGGTCAGTACGAAGACCCTTCATGTCGTTCCTTTTACAATACGCATAGTTATTAAACCCACTTTGCTAGTTAGTATGTTTTTTCCCTGGTGAGCATTGCAGCATTTGTGCTTCTCTTTTGCAGAATGAAAACCTGGTGATCCAGCCCGGAACGTGCTGCCCGCGCTGCGTCTCAAACCCATGCATAGCGGCCGGAAAAGAGTACAAGGTACAGAGGCTCTGGGATGTCAGTGGGGGTCTCGAGAAAGAGCAGGGGAATGAGAAAGAAGATTTACCCTTTGAAGATGGCGATGAAACATTAACGCAGCACATTATGTGCAGAAGGAATCTCGTTAGCAATTCAGCTACGTTTGCCTTTGCTCCCTCGTGTCGTCCTAGAATTCCTTCGCTCTTTCATCCACATCTCTCATTTTTACATCCCTCTTCACATTTTCGGATTTGGCTTGGTCTGTTCTCTCAAACTGCAGCTTTGTCGGTACTGTAAATATGCTGTGTCATGTGCACAGCAGACAGACAGACAGAATCGTTTACCTGAGTGATAATGAGTCTTACCTATGAACAAATAGAAGTGTGAATCATTTTTTCGCTGGCACATTTTGTCTTTTCCATAGTCGAACTCATTATGCTTTATACAGGTGAGCGGCACGTAACGTCTGATCGAATCTACGTCCGTGGTCCGAAAGGTTGTTATAGGGATTTAACGTGTGTATTATTTTGCCAGATATGTTGGCAGAAACAGAGTTGTAATGACAGATGAAACAGTGCAAAGTCTGGTGCAAAAAGAGAAATTGGTTCATCTGAGGCATGCAGCAAAACTGGAGGAGTCAGAGAGCAAGGAAAGGATTCAGAGTGTAGCAGGGTGTGTCAGTGCACACAGAAAGATGAACCAGGTGGGTATAAAGATGAACCAGCGGGCAAAGAGATGAACCAGCGGGCAGAGAGAAGAACCAGCGGGCAGAGAGAAGAAACAACGGGCAGAGAGAAGAAACAACGGGCAGAGAGAAGAACCAGCAGGCAGAGAGAAGAAACAACGGGCAGAGAGAAGAAACAACGGGCAGAGAGAAGAACCAGCGGGCAGAGAGAAGAACCAGCGGGCAAAGTGATGAACCAGCGAGTATAAAACCACTTTTTCAGAGGGCGAACAGGGTGAAAAAGCAAAGATGTGCTACAGTTCACATAGACTAAATGGAAGATCAGTGGAAAGGAGGAATAATGGTCATTACAGCGTTGCTAAAACAGCAAATCTAACGGTGGCCTAAGGCTTTTGCACAGCCATGTACACGAGAAACATTTCAATAGAAATGTCTTATATGTGTTTAAAACGTGTTTAAAAGACATATCCATCGGCCTAGACCAAAGCCATATCTGGGCTTACACGGGGCCCTGGGATAACTTAGCTCGCATAGCTCGCATCAGTATTCATCTCCCTCATATACTGTTTTTACCAACTCGACCATGCTCTGGCCATATCTGCCAGATGCACAGGTCTGTAACCATGTTTAATCTTGTGTCCTCAGGATGGTGAACAATGGCAGAAAAGCAGCTGTACCACCTGCACATGCCACCGCGGCCAGTCACGATGTCACACGGAGAAATGTCCACCTCTCCAGTGCAACAAGGTCATTTATACTGCACTACATCCAGTTTTTTTTTTACTTTACTCAATGTTAAACAAAGGGATTGTTGTGCTGATGGAAAATGTACACAATTCTTGGCAAAGCACACCTCGTGATGCTGCAGCATTCATCTTTTGACCTGTAATACTTTAGTGATTCGTACTTGGTCTTGAATTGCTTAGATAAGAGTGAGAGTTGCATTAATGTGATATCCTTCGGTCAAACGGTAACACGACCTACTTCCATTTCCAAAAGCTCCTCTACGCAGGGCTGAGCCTCCACTGCTCCCATACCAACCAGCTTTCCTGTAGGTCCTGTAGGTGGGTTTTGCTTCGCATACCTGACAAGCCTACCCATATTCGCTCGAGTTTCCTCGGTTGTCCAGATCTTGTCTTGACTTGAGCAGACTTGAGTTTCACGTTTCACTTTGACGGTGCAGACTGAGGCAGAACACTTTCGTCTGCTTTGCGAGAGACGAATTCCCTTCCTTCAGACCATCAGTCGACTGATTAGAGGAACTCATGGCTGTGAGCCTCGACCGAGATGCTTGAAGCGTCACAGAACTTCTGATTAACAAGCGATTCCCCCCCCCCCCTCCCCCCTCCTTCCCCTTAAGCCCATCTGGAAGGCTGCCCAGTCCTTTCACGCGTCAAGTCGGTGCAACGTCTCATTTCCCCCAACCTTACATGTGCGGCTTTTGTTGCTAGAGTCGTCTTCAGACATTTACTTAGACCTGAATGAGCGCATATCACCGGCAAGAAATTGTGGGTGTCACAAGACCGGTGATGAAGCTTAACAACAATGCTACTTCTCGCATTTCATCAGGGCGACGTAAAGGTGCGCCGGCCGGGTCAGTGCTGCGAGGAGTGCGTCTCTGCCAAAGGTAGCTGCCTCTACGAGGGAACCTCACGCTACCACGGCGACATGTGGAACGGCACGGGATGCGAGTTCTGCACCTGCCAGCGTGGCCAGGTGCTGTGCCAGCGGGCGGAGTGTGCCAGGCTCGATTGCCCACGGGTAGGAGCGCCACACATTCTTTCGTGCCTCCCTTGTTATGATGTAATTACACTGTGTGGTGGAACCACTGTTTTGGCAGAACAACCAAAAATGGCTTTGAAAGGGTGAGATGACTAGATCCAGGCACCTGGAGCTCTGCTGCACACACAATACCTGCTGTTGTAATAACTAATCTGATACAGTGGTCCTTGGACGTTTGTGAAACTTTGAAATTGTCTATAGTTCTGAACTTATAAGCCTTGAACCGTCGCCAGTCCTGAAGGTAGACCAAGAGAACACAATTCAACATTTCTGGGAACTGTCGATCCGTCCTGCGGGTCAGATTGGAGGAATGTTTGCCCATTCTTAGATACAGAACTAACCAAAATTCTGGGATGTTGTTGGGTTTCCTTACATGAACGACTCACTTCAGGTCCTTCCACAACATTTCTATTCAGCTTTACATTAACTAGGTTATTGCTCCATCACTGATGGCAGGCTATCCCATGCACACTTGTTGTTCAGTGTTCTCTTGATATACTCACGAGGCCTTTGTTTGCTTCAAAGGTACCCTGTTCCTTTATGACCTTATTGGCCTTATTCATGAAAAGGGAGAAAGTCGGTGTGTGAAAGACGAGTTAAAGGATTTATCTATCAGTGCAGCTTAATTACCGGACAATGCAGCTCGAGGTAATGTCAGTAACAGGCGCTGCTCAGCAGGACTGAGGTCAAATTAACCGTCTCTGGAGTCCTCAATTATGTGATCATTTATGGCAGCCATAAGCACAGGCATCTGCAGGGCAGAAATTGGATCTTGGCATAAATCACACACAGCCGAGTGACTTTATACGGCATGCCTGCATTGGGAGGGAGCAGTCTGGGACATTATGATGCATGAAGTCATTTTCCCTAAAGTTAAAGCAGCGTTTTCGTTGTGTCAGGGTGAAGAGTCGGCGTATTTAAATGGGAAGTGTTGCCCTGAGTGTAGGCCGTCCGTCAGCTCCTGCATGTACGCCCACCCGGAAAAGAAGGTACAGTACCGAAAGTGCCACGCCTACTTTCTTTGCGAGTTATCCTTGCGATTATACGACGCCGGAAACCTGAATCTTGCATCGTTTCTGCACCTTTTAGGGCGACAAAACCAATACGAAGAGTTTCAGACCTCTTGCGGTAAGTACGGTTATAAGACGCTGTTAATGAAAACATAGGAGCCATTACCATTGATGATACTTTCACATGGTTTTACCGCCTTGAGTAATAAATAAAGCTGCTTTTTATTTGAGACGTAACAGTAGAATCGAAGTCTAAGAGCAGCTATACAACCAGCAGCATATACAACCAATCAGACAAAACGTTAAGGACCGCAGTGTCTGTGACAAATTCATAACCACAGCATCAGTTAAGCAAGTCTAGAGCAACAGTGGCAAGGACAAAATTGTAAATGTTATTAGAAAGAACCCCTGGGAGAACCAGGAAAGGAAACCTAGACGATTTTAGGACGAAGTTACCGAATGGAAAAGTTTATAGTAATAGTTTAAGGAAACAGAAACAAAAAAAAATTAAAAGAGAGAACATTTAAATGCTAACAAATGATATAGACTATGGCATTATGCAGCTCTAGGTGTAATACCATTTTTACATATCATTTTTAAATGTATGAGCTTTGTTTCAGAACCTGGAAAGTGTAAGCGAGGGTCCGTGTCGGGAGTGCCAGTGCCGAGATGGCCATGTGACCTGTTACCAGCGCTCATGTCTCACGTGCCCTGTTGGAACCCTGGCCGTTCCGCAGCAGGGTCAGTGCTGCCCGGAGTGTCGTCCAGGTGAGAGCATTGAGAAATCCTGTGTTCGCTGTAAACTGGAGCAACCAGGATAAGAAACATCTCTATCATGGCATCTCGTTATCGTGGTCATTTGCTGACTAAACAAAATTAAGTGATGTATCTGTAATCAATATAATGAATATTCATTCATTCATTCATGCATTCAGTATCTTCCGCTTAATCCACATGGGGCTGTGGGCCAGCCAGTGCTCTGGGCTCTGGGCACAAGAGCGGGAACAACCCTAGATGGGTTGCCAATCCAATCGTAGGGCGCGCACACACACACACACACACACACACACACACACACACAGTGTCGCACATTAAGGGCCACTTTAGAGACACCAGTTAACCAAACACGCATGTCTTTGGAATGTGCGTCGAAACCAGAGTACCCGGAGTAAATATACTTTGTGAATTCTGTTCATTGTTGACTATTAACGTTAATTAAATTAACTTTTAATAAATAAGGTATGCTTAACTAAGAATTAAGAAATAATAGTTTTCCTTCACAGTATAATAATAATAATAATAATTTCTTCATTACTAAATATGAATTATTCTATTCTTTTATTACTTTTAGTGTTATAATATTTGTTCAATGTAATCAACATTTTATATATATCATTCATATATTCGTATATATAAATACCTTATTTATATATACGTTTACCTATATATAAAAAGACCTTATTTATACATATACGTATATACATTATATTTATATATTATAACTCAATCAAAGTTTGAACTACAATTCATTTGTTATAAAATGCCACCAAAGCTATTAACAAGCTACCGAGAAGGTAATGTTTATCTTATTATTATGAGCTAGGCAAGGCTTGGTTATTTCTAGTCGGCGGTCTGAATTCCTTCTCGTATTCTCGAGTACGTCCATATGCTAATGTGCATCCAAGAAGAAGCAACAAGAGTGAAAACAGCAGATGAGATAAATCTTCTCCTTGATCGTGCAGAGTTAATTGGATGTTTCAGCTCCCAGTACAGTTCCTTAAGACAGCAAACTCCCATTCTTCCGCTGCATCTGCTGCCCGTGCCTTTAATCACACTGGATCGTTAGTGACATGTGGTTCGGCAGATAGCACATGCTAATTCGCAGTGGGCTAGACGGAATCAGTGCCGATTGTTTCCATCTTCATTTGGAATTGCGTGTCCTGATCAGCCCAATTCCGCTATTCAGAGATGTCCGGTCAGATTGAGAGTTGAAATATCCCGAGGGGACAGTGTTAAAGAGTCCAGTTTGTGACGACACAGTAGAGGTGACTATGTGTAGGCCAAACACAGTAAGATTTTAGAGGTCACTATGTAACCGTGAACAACATCAGGGTTTTTTTGTCAATTGCAAGTCAAAAACGTGAGTTTAATTTTTGTTTTGACATGTCATTTTTTGTCAGCTGTCCAGTGTCACACGGACTGTATGACCTGCTCCAACACTCCAGACCGGTGTGAAAGCTGTAAAGACCCTGCAGCTTTCCTATGGAACGGACGCTGTGTGAGCGTTTGTCCTCATGGTTCCTTTCCTGAAGGTCGAGTCTGTACAGGTACCTTTGCATATTTTAATCTCACGTACTTGATATATTTTGAACTGTTTCGACAGGGAGTTCTGGTTCTTTTGAGGATTACTGTAAAATTGTTCGTTTTTGACATGACATTACTGGTCTTAAAAATATACCAAAAAATAACAGGATGTCTTATGTATATCTAGTTCATGCCTGACTAATGGAAAATCCACTTAGTCCATCCACTTAGTGTCTGTTTGCTTTAATGGCAGAGGTCTTAAATATTCGAATAGGAAATGAAAATCTGCCTTCTATAGATCGAATTCCCGCCTGCATGACAGAAAACCTTGACAGAAAAAAGAAAAGCAGTCTTGAAAGGCACAAAAAACCGGGAATCATTTCACTTTCTTTTTCATTTTCAGTAAGTGTATCAAGATAAAAAAAAATAATAACAATTACTACATTGTATTGTACAGTCGGAAGTTTTCTAAATGTTTCTCTTTTTATTGTTTTTTTTCCTCTTATTCCTGTTTTAATTAATAAACGATGCATAATTGCTACAATGTGCATTGGAGAGACTCTGAGAATCTGTTGATTTTGCCATGCAATGCAGTTGCATTTTTACAACACCGGAGGGCCTAAGTCATGCTCACACATGGATTTAAAACTCCCACTTTTTAAAACTGCAGCAGACTAAGGATTATTTTTTGTTTCGTATTTTGCACAAGAAAAGTACAGATTGTTTTGAATGAGCTATTCTTAAGCTTTTCTTTTTGCGAGCACTATATAATAGAATTTTAAATCTCTATATCTGTTCATTTATTTTAATTTCTGGGGGGCTGTTTTTATTTATTTTTTAATGTATTTCTTTTTTTTTTCTTTTTTTTTAAACCAAGAGTTCAGATTTTCCAAACAAGAAAAACGAAATTGTGAGCTCAGTATCATGAATCAAATCGAAGTGTGACCAGAGTGTATTGTGACGCCCCTGCTAATTAATACCGTTGTTTAAAACAAAGCACTATGAGCAAAATATCTAAACTACCTTTTCTATTTGTGATATGTGCTTAGTAAATGTAGTGTATAGTCATACCTTGTTAAGATTAGGGTAGAGGAAGTGAACACTTATAGTACCGGTAAAGTAAAGTAACTATTAACACTATGGTCGTAACGATGCCTTACTAAAATTCCTATAGAAGCTTTGTTCCAATAGGTGTCTCTCTACCTAGTGCGGGCTAAATAGTATAATTAAGGAGCATGTGTGTGAGTGTATGTTGCGTGCTCATGTTTATGCTCCGTTCAGTACAAACAGGTCAAAACATGCTTTGGATCATCCCTTTCTCCTCAGATATTCCTCTGCGCTCTGAGCTAAGGTTTGAACGTCACTCGACAGGCGTCTAATCCTCCCTAAGAGTATCCTTGTGTTCTTAAGGGACAAGTAAACAGATTTGGCGTCGTTCCTTTAAATCGGGTCTTCTTCTCCCGCTGCCACAATGGTGACTTCGAGTTTCAATGTGGAAAAAAACAAAATGGCGATTCTGCCGTCCAGCAACAGGTTCAATGCCTTCCCAATCCATCGGGAGTCTCTTTCATTCGCTGCTCATGTGTTTTGGCCTAATGCATTTTCTCTCTGCCGCCCTCAGCCTGCCAGCCTTCCTGTATCACCTGTGAGAACGCCTTTGAGTGTACGGCGTGCGGTGGGTCTTTACTCCTCAGCAGCAGGCAGTGTGTGGCCGTCTGTGAGACAGGACTGTACCAGGACCACACACAGTGCAAGAGTGAGTACGCATCCGTTCGAAACTTTGATAATAATGGCTCTGTTTATGTGCGAATGGATTCCAATTTAACATTTTCATGCCATTCTCACTTGGATCGTAAAGTTGAAAAGTTGCTTTAAGAAGTGCCCTGTTGTGAAAATACTACATGCGTAGGCTGAGGGCAAAAAGTCTGAGGCCGCCAGTGAGACTGCTTGATTTTTGTAGAGCAGGATACATACTGTAGCAAGTGCAGACAGTGTCCCAAAACACTCTTCACATCTTTGCCAAACCAACTCGAAGACCAAAAAAGATTCAGTTCCGACCCTTATGGACAGGAAGCAAACCCGATCGAGCATTTATGGGGCCACTTGAAGACAGAGAGAGCTATTCAAGCATTCGTCAAGCGTGCAAGGTGCTCAAAATCTGGTAACAGTTATATGTCAACCTGGGTGCTAGTGGTTAAAATACTGGACTATGGACCAGAAGGTTCAAAACCCAGCTGCCACTGTTGGGTCTCTGAGCAACTAATGTTTGTCAAAACCTCCTTTGGCAGCACACCATTTTTTCTCTCTCAATCAACCAGCCATTTTAATGCCCCTTGTCACATTTAAAAAGGGTAAAGCACTTTCTTGAGGCTGGGAACATGGAAATAATTAAATGGCCGGCCAAGAGTCCTGAACTCAACCCCTTACGTAGAATCTCTGGAAGACCAGTGGTGATGTTTACTTTGACATTCTTGGCATTTAGCAGACACCCTTATCCATAGTGACTTACAATCCAAGCAGTTGCAGGTTAAAGGTGAAAACCCTGGACCCAACAGTGCCAGCTTGGCCCAGGTGGGATTTGAAAGCTGGACCTTAACCGCTATTCTGCCACAGTCCCCAGAGCGACTTGTAGCTGATAATTAACTGATATCTTACAGTCCAAGCAAGTGTAAGTTAAGGATTTTGCATTTTGCATTCAGATGACAGAGATGCGATTTGAACCCGGGACCTCCTGGCTCATATTACAGTATCTTGACTGCTTGGCCGCCACAGTCTCACAGGTCATGGCTTTGAAACTCACTGCAGTGGAACAAGATCAAACCGAGGCAGTGCTTAAGTCCTTTAAAGCAAGAGCAACAACACTCGCTCCTGAATTCCGATTTCAAAATCTGGAGTTCTTGTAAGCTGTCGTCCAATCTTCGAGACGTTGTGCAATTTAGCGATTACAATTAAGCAATCAAGTGGTTCAAACCAGTCAACAATTTTGCATGAAGTGCTATATTTTCTCTATGTTGCCTGTTTAGGAAGTCAGCCTTGCTCTTGCAGTAGGGTAGCTCCAGGCCTCTCCGTTCCCCATGACTCCTCGATTTCTCTCATGCATACAAATGCAGAGCAGCCAGAAAACAACCCCAGCTGTGACAAACTAGCTGTAGACTACAGCCATTTTAATTCTGAAGGGACCATGCATTAGCGCCCATGCTAACTGGTATGTGACCAGGACCCCCCCCCCTGCCATCCAAAGCAATTACGGCAGCGCATGTCACTGTTCCATTTCACACCTTAATGAACTGGGACCAGTAATTGAACCTTTTTGGCCTTAACGCAGAATGAATTCAGGTCTAATCTCTGTGAACCAGATAGAGATGGAGAAAAAATACAGTGATCTTCAGGATAAGTGGCAGCCTTGGGAAAGAAAATGAACCTTTTAATTGTGAATATTTACTTCTGTCTTGAAGACAGAGAGAGATATACAAGCATTCGTCAAGCATGCAAGGTGCTCAAAATCTGGTAACATATATATGTCAACCTGGGCGCTAGTGGTTAAAATACTGGACTATGGACCAGAAGGTCCGGAGTTCAAAACCCAGCTGCCACTGTTGGTTCTCTGAGCAACTAATGTTTGTCAAAACCTGAGTGAATTAAGAGAAGAAGTAAGAAAACAGTTTTGGACCGCTTTGAACGAAACCACATTGGTGCACCTTTGTTATAGTACCTCGCTGTTGATCTGATCGTCAACGGAACAGCACTGTTCCTCTCGTCTTTTGTTACTATCAACAGCACTGTGCGAAAGGATTTGTTGTTCAGCCTTGGTAAAATGGCCCAATGTAACATACAGTTGACTGGGCCCAGCAATTTCAAATTTGGATTGGTCATGCCACAAGTCTTTTTTTCCCACTGATCTTATATATATATATAAAACTATAATATAAATTATAATATATATAATACATAATATACAACTGTAATATTTCTAGCACATCTTTGCCTTTACATTCTGTTCTGCTTCCAAAAAAAAGGAATTTCTTGGCTGTTACCCTTTTACAAAGACCATTCCAGATCGAACATCTTCAGACTGGGTCAACTTGGCATCGCGGTGAAATTGCAAGACGCTACTATTGCACAGAAAGTCACACTAAATACGTGTCACCATAGATTTTTCTTATTCAGTACCGCACACACCGCACCGTTTCTGTATTTTCTGATCGTACTATGATAAAAAAAAGAATGAGAAATATTATATATGGCCACTATACTCTTGCTAAAGCAGTGAATCTAATGGTGGCCTAAGACTTTTGCACAGTATTCAAATAAAGTGGGTGGGTGGAGTTTCTGTATGGAGTTTACATTTACTCAGGGTACTCCGGTTTCCTCCCACAGTCCGAAGACGTGTGTTAGGTTACTTGATTACTCTAAACTGCCATTGACTTTGTGTGTGTGTGTGTGTGTGTATACAGAACTTTGTGTGTAAATATCATCATGTGTGCGTCGCTGAAATGGCCACTGATATGGACGTTAAGCAAACCAAAAAAAAACAAATAAATCTCCCAGTATTCCAGATTGTGTAGCTTGGATTGATGCAGGACAGAACCGAGCATATAGCCAACAACCTTGGACAGAACAGGGATGGAACCCTGGCAATAAAAGCTTTTGTCAGGCCAACACCCCGGTTCTCACGCCATTTTGTATCCCTGTTCTGCCCAGGCAATGTCAAAGTTCAATAAATCTCTGCCAGATTTGATCCCACCTTGCATCATGCTGGCCCGGTGGGTCTTTCACGACCAGTTTCCACCCATGTTCTCTCCATATCCAAAGTTGCTGGCTCCATACCAGGTTCTGTTCTGGGTTAGTGTTGAGTTTCGGTCTGTCTGTGAGTTCTACCTTGCCAGGAAGTGTCAGCGTCCTGTAGTCTGGCGATCCGGGTCTATGGTGCTGCCCTGTCATGGATCTGCCCAGTGCTTGTGCACTTTTTTTTACCTTCTTTCAGTATCCAAGATAAAGAATGTGTAAATATTTAAATTTACATATACTTAATTGAAATTCACAGTGCCCAGTGCTCACAGAACGGTCTGATACAAGTGTCACTAGCAATACATGAGACATCCTTTCTATATGCACGAACAAGGGGATTGGAGATTAGATCTTGGAACGGATTCCACATTGCTATGCCAAGCATCTTCACCGCCATCAGGGCATGGCAGGCCAAATTTAGTCAAGTATTTTTAGTCCTGTATGGTCATTCATGATTAATTACCTCCAAGGACTCTAAAGGGCTATGGAGACACACAGGCGTGTGCCGTAGCCAACTTGGCAATTGTCTGGATTGTTTGTATTTATCAGCATATTTGTTGCGTACATTTGTTGAATGTTATTTGTCACTGGGATTCTGCTGTGCTCAACCACCGGTTTCTGTAGAAACTGGCAGGTTTTAGAAACGCCTAGCTGATCTGTGTTATCAGGACTTTCTGTTAATTAGGAAAGACGCATTTAATTTAGTTATGTCTGTGAGTTTGGAGACTTTCAACCTTTTTGAACAGTGCGTCAGCGAGTTATCCAGAAATAGCTGTGTACATTTTTCTAATCCATAGCTTTAGGCTAAGACAAATCGAAGAGCAGCTCCTGATTCACTTCTTTTTGATTATTTTATTGATTTGGAGTTAAAAACGCGTTCAACTTCTTGGTAGACTTCTTATCGCATTACGCTTTCTGGACATTGTCCAAACACCTTACTATATACCGTACTTAGCAAAGCTATATGGGATGCTGTAGTGTATCAGGTATTGATTCAATACAATTATACTGCAATGCTTTGCTTCCCATGTATCGATTTATGTAATATCAGCAAATGTAGATTTTCCTTTTTACCACTAGTTTACATGGGTAAAGTCTTATCTCACTGTAGAGCTGCATGCAGAGCTTTGATCTTTGATACCCCATCTCTTTCTCTCTCTCTCTCTCACAAGCATATTTCTAAAATGAGAAACTGTCTTTTATCCGACAGCACCACATATTTGCTATGGTACTTTTCACAAGAGAGCAGCAACCCCCACCTCCTCTTTCCAATCCTCAGTGAGACAGATAGAAACGAAACCCCAATTGTACGCCAGCTGCTCAGCAAGCAGTCTGCTCACGCTGATGCCGCATGTGTTAAAACATTTTGTGTCTACTCAAACCTGCACCAGTGGCTGCTCTACTAAAACAGCTAAGGGATCTGGCAAGGTGATGTATATAGGGTGAAGAAGGGTAACTATCAGCATAATAAGCAACATTTATGCAGACGGACATTGTCTGAACGGACGTTATGTGGCGCAGACCTATATACCTGCTTGATTATTCTTAATAAAAGAAACTCTTTTGCTAGTTGGATAGCCATATGGTTCAAAAGTGAAAAAAAGCCCAAAGCATACTGCATTTGAGATGAGAATGAATTGCGGAAATGGTTTCAATAAAAGGGTGAGGAAGTGCCTGTATTAGATCAGTATTAGGCACTCGGGGGAACGCCATCACTCTATAACTCTCCCCGACTTGTATTTGTGACACCATATTTATTCACGCTTTCAACCCCGGCTTGTTTTATGGAGCATTAGTTTGATCTTTTCAATGGCTTGCAGTGGAGCTCAGGACTTCACACTGGGATCCAAACATTAAAAAATAGCCCCCAGCACAAATACTCTTGTGGGCTGCTGTTTCTTGGTATGTTGAGATTTTAATGAGGTGGATATTTTTTGGACACATGCAGAGGGTGTGTTTTTTTTTTTTCTCTCCCTGGCCTTCATGGGGATATTTGGAGTAATGGTCCGTCAAGTGACCAGGCAAGTTAGGAAACAGGGGAACCCCCTTATACTTGAATGTTCCGTGTTTTGTTTGGATTTTTTTTATAGGTCTGCTATGACTGTCACCTTCCGATCTACACATATCTTGTGTTTTATATGACATAATTCCTTGCCAGAATTATTACCACACTATGTCCCTGATTAAAAACATCAAAAACATTAAATATCAATGAGAAACTGATGACGTGATTAAGCTTTTGATTACTATCAAGTCATTAACTCTTCGTTAACTCGCAGTAGGTCACCACCAGTATTGGGCTCGTTTAGCACTATTAGATCTGCAAGACATCTCACAGGGCGATTCAATAGGGAGCCTGTAAGAACAGGCTACTTTAATTGGACCTCGTGTGTGTGTGTGTGTGTGTGTGTGTGGACACGAGTTTCACAAAAAGGTCACTCTTTGTTCCAGTTCGCTCTGGCATGCACCCTGGCAGGTCATGCTGCTGAAAGTTCTCACCAAGGGCTTATCAAGCCAAGTTTGTCCTTGAATAGATGACGCTGAGATTCTGAATGGCATATTTGACCCCTTCCTCGCCAGGTTGCCATGACTCCTGTTCCTCGTGCAGAGGGGCGGATCCTCGGGACTGCCTGTCATGCGCCGACCCCACCCACCTGCTGAAGGGTGGCCTGTGCGTCCCAGACTGTGGGACAGGCTTCTATATCGCTCGAGGACACTGCCATGGTAAGTGACGTGGAGACGTTCGTTCATTGCAGCAAGACACAACCGACGCGCGACGTGTTTTTCTTTTCTCGTCAAGAGAACCTTTTGAAACGATGGCCCGTGGTTGTTGGCGATATGCCACGGAGATTAGGTTGAACGCATTAGGATTCCTTTAATCTCTCGCAGCGTGATGCAAGTCTGAAGTTCCACTTCTTCAATTATTTATTCTTGTTAACAAGCTCCTTTTTCTGCTGGGGTAAAGCAGGGTAAAAAAAATAAAATAAAAAAAAATAAAGTTCAATAACAAGAGCTAAACAGCCAGGCATTTGGTATGGCAAGTCCTCTGAGTTCCACAGCGGGCTTACTTTCAATCATCTGCGGATATCATATAGGTGAACAGACACGCAGGATCATCTGGGAGGAAGCTCCGGGCTTTTGATTTGACAGCGATATTAGGAACGTCCAACCCTCAGACTAAGTGTAAACACAAGATGCTTTCAGTCGTTCAAATTTGGGGAGGTTTAACCCATTTGTCCACAGCTTGCCTGCTAGCCGCTTGTGTTGAGGGATGTCCCGCTTGTCTGCTCATGTTGAGGAAGAACCGAAGAGATCCTCGAAACGAGCCTTGTGTAGACATGTTGTTTTTTTTAAAGCTGAAATGTGAAGTGAGACCTCATTATGTTTTGGGGGTTGGTACTGTTTCTCACAGTTTGATCATAAACTCTTTTGTAGCCTGTGACCCGTCCTGTGCCGCCTGCCATCCTGATAACCCGAGCTGCCTGGGCTGCCCTGGTGGCTTCATGCTGCATCATGGGAAATGTATTTCGGAATGCCCAGAGCAACACTACAAAGATGGATATGGGCGCTGCCAAAGTAAGCAGTGCTTTATTACATAGTGTCTACAGCTCTTCTTCTGTCTGGAATTTGGTTTCACCAGTTGTCCAAACATGTAGAAATCGCTTCCAATTAGAGAATTTGCCTGTGTCAGTTAAACACGTCCATCAGATGGGACAGGGATATGGTAGTTACGCGTTCAGAGGTTCAGAAGGTCAGAAGTTCCTCCATTCCTGACTTTATCAAGCTGCCCATGTGCAAGAAACTGAACTTGTAGTTGCCCAGCTCACTAGTTCTAGCTCTACATAGGAGCATTTGCTTTAAATATGACCTGCAGTTAAAACTAGGGTGCAAGCCTGGTGTTCTCAAAAGTTTTAGGACGCCTCCATTTTCGTTTTATTGACATATGGGAAGATATCAATACCTTTTTAATAAATGGCTTACTTTTTAAGCAATAAACTGTCAAGTGTAAAAGCTGAGCTTTTGTATAGGTGTTTATATGTGACATTGGGCTGTTCCTGTCTTGGCTCCTCACCAGTGTGCCACAGCTCATGTGGGACTTGCTCCGGCCCCTCGGCATCGCAGTGTACCTCGTGCCCTGGTTCCCTTCTCCTTCACCGGGGCGAGTGTGTGGAGTCCTGTGGAGAGGGTCTGTTCTCAAGAGACGGCCTTTGTCACAGTAAGTGCTCAGCCCGCAGTTCCTACCACATACATCATGATCGGCATGGCAAATACCGAACGACAGTATTCCACTTGCTATCAGACACCGCATCGGACTCAGAGGTCAAAGTACTACAGAGCAAATTGGCTGTTACTATGGATACCATAAGAACTGTGCATTTTATTGAATCTTTCTATCCGAGTGTGCTGTTATAGAAAAACAAAACACTTTCTGACCAATCAGAATTCTGGGCTGTTTGGACACTTTCACATTGGCACTGACTGAAATGGTTACCATGGAAATAATCTTTTTTTAGAGAACTTGCGTTAAATAAGATGCACTCCTCGGCACAGTTGAAGGTTAGGTAGCTATTTGTTATCGAGTCATCGCAAAACACTCACTTACTCAGATAAATTAAGTCAAACCCTGCGGCGCCAAGGCCAGACAGAGAAAGCTGTGTACGTAGGGACTAATTTGAGGATCTGTGGCTGAAAAACACAAAAGATGAATTTCAATTATTATTGGTAGTGTGAGCTGAATATGAGAAACAAACAGGCACACAGAATGGTGTTTTTAATAAATGTCAGCTATATGGAGGGCTCACAAATACATCAGTAATAAACCGTAATACACAGTACTGCGCAAAAGTCTTAGGCCAGGTTTCAGTCCTGGTGTGACGACCATTTCTTATTTGTCTGTGTCTTTATTACGATCCAGACAGAAAACGCAGGACATCTGTACGCAAAATGTTCACCCAAGGAAGCCTGGGCTGCTTTTTCGAGTCTTGGTTACTTATTACGTTTAGGGAGTTCCTTTCCACCATCCGCCCTAGACTTGTTCAATTTGGGATTGTCCTTGGATATTCAAAGACGATCTAAAATTGTAAAGCTGCTTCGAGACATTGCTCCATTGTTCAAAGCGTTATAGAAATAAATCTGACTCGAAATGATAAATAAAAAGATAATTGATTTGTTCTGACTAGGGCTGGCTCGATACCATTTTTTTAATGCCCGATACCGATATTGATGCTGCAAACTTGAATATCTGGCGATACCGATATCAGACCGATTATCTGCTGCCACCTCTTGAAACACCGGCGTTACATGATGAGCCCGCTGCTAGCTAACAGTTTCGTTCCGAGTTCTCGAGTTCCAGCTGTTGCTCACGTCACACGTCTCTGTTTACGCCGTGTCGTCCAAATTGTAGTAAAGCATAAACGTGATAGGAAAGATATCAGTTATCAAAGATAACTGTTTTTTTTTCTCCCTTTTGATCTCCAATCCCGGGATTTTACCAAATATTGGGCCGATATACAGAATATTGGATCGATACAGCCCTAGTTTTGAATTTTACAGGCAAAAGTTAGTATAGTAACCACTTTTTAAAGGTCTCTTGGCAAACCGTCTCGAAGCATCTACTGTACCAGGCATCATCATTGCTCTCCATGTGATTCAAAACTATCATCTCTAACTTTAAATATTTATAAAAACACCAACAATAATGCATGTGTGGTCATTATAATTGTTTCAACAACAATTCTAGTTCCAAATTACTTATATATATATATATATATATATATATATATATATCTTCT
>JAUZST010053227.1:0-24414 GCA_034779995.1 Parotocinclus haroldoi | reverse complement strand
CACACACACACACACACACACACACACACACACACACACACACACACACACAAACGTATATAATGTACAGACACACTCATGTCGATGCCAATTTAGCAAGCATATCTTTGTCTCCGGAGTACCCAGAGTAAACCCACGCAGACATGGAGATATGCAGACTCCACAAACAGAGGCTCCATCCTGAAATTAAACCTAGGACCTTCTTGTTGTGAGGTGGCAATGCTACAAACCGAGCTGCCATTGTCTGGTTCAGAACAAAAACGGGTCTCGTTTGAAACCGAACATACCTGGAAATCTGGATTGGGGCCCTCAGTGAGGTCATAGCCATACCGCCCAATAGTCATGAGTCCAGCAAACGCCAGGTCGGGACACTTAGATACAATGTGCTTTACTGTATTGACAGTCTCATCAGGATTCAGGCCGTGTTTACCTAATAGTGCATTTAAAAAAAAGAGTCAGTAAGGATATGCTTTCCCATATCAGTCAAAAACATAGCACATTAAGAACAGAAATTCAAACGTCCAACACAAATGTCTAAACTGAACCGTCTTTAACTACGGACAGGTGTACGTTTAAGCTTTGGCCCACTCTGACACCTAAAGTAATCAACAGTTTAAGAATCGCTATGTTGTACAGTAAACCATCGTTCGACAACATTTGTATAGTCAAATCCTTTGTTGTCGATGACAATTAAGCGCAGGGGCTTCCGAGCAAACACACACCCTGCAGCATACAGACGGGTGCAAACGCAAGCTGACAGTTCTTGAAGCGAACACTCACTTTCCTCTCCGCTAGTGTTGATCTGAACCATGATCTTTAACCTGTGCGCGTTAGCCGATCGTAACTTCTGCCATGAGCTGTTGACTTTCTCCGCCAGTTTCACGGAGTCAATCGTCTCCACCATGTAGAGGTTTGGAACACCTATGAGCCAACTCAAAAAAAGCAATCAACTCAAAAACCAGAATGAACAGGGCACAAACAACTCGTGCTCAGCGTGACCAGTGTGAAGTTTACTTCCAATTAGGGGCGTGCCATATCGTATCGTTGGCAATAACACCAGCACAGTTTTTTAAACCATATAAAGCATCCTTATCGCCATGTTCTGCCGTGTTTACATAATGACGTAATGCATTTACACGGGGTACGGTGTACGCCCAGCATGTACAACAAACTAGAGGAATATGTAAGCCACGAAAAAGGTCTGTAACAACAAAACAGGGTAAATACGAGAACAGAAATACGAGGAAAGTCAATAAATACCGCGAGGTGAGATATTTTAAAGTATAAAACATACTACTTTGCGATTGTATGTTGTTCAAATATATCGCCAGATATATCGATATCGCAAAAGCACCCTAAAATATCAGGGTGTTATTTTAGGGCCATTATTTCCATATCGCACACCCCTACTTGGAATAAAAACAATTTCCACTAGTTCACTATTCAGAGTTGACTTGCTTACCTAGAAGTTTATTGACATTGCCCTTCTGTAGATGTCCAATGAAGTGCCATTTGATTTCAGGGCAGGATGATAAAATCTAATCAATGACACACACAAAATGAATGAAGTAGTCTGTAAAAGACTAAGCTGGACTGCAGAACACTTACGCCTCTTCTTCTTTATGACTGTGTTTATTTATTTAAAGTATCACTTTCTTTCCATTTCATGTCTTTATCTTTTCTTTTCCAGGTGTTGATATTTTCATGTCTTTATTGAGCTTGTGCATTAAACTACATCCCTTTGCTTTATTCATTCTTTTAATAATTGATCACATATGAATAAAGGAACAAAAAAAACTGGCTATTGGGGGTTCGGGAACGCATTCGTCCTATTTACGTTCCTTTCCTATTTGGAAATTCAATTCAGACTTTAAACAAGTCCGAGTGGGAATTGGATTCTGGAGTCAATTATATTCAAACTGAGGTTCCACTGTACAATAGGGGTGTCCCGATACACATAGCAATACTCGTTTTTTATTCGGCAAGAGCTGTGAATCGAGTACATTAAGATTATTTGCTGCGCCGTTTCTCAACCCGCGCTACAGAGTTGTAGCCGTCTGCAGAGCAGAAGGGAGTTCTGAGGCGTACTGTAGTTTCATACGGCATCTAGTGGCACGGTGTATAACAGGTGTGTTGCTTTGACGACGCCCGAGCAGTGTTTCGAGCTACTGGGGGGAAAACGTCATTCTATTGTTTTGGTTAGCTTGCCGGAAGATTAGCTGACTGTGAAATGGCTAGCGGAGAGAGCGAGTCTGAGATGGAACAACCAAAAATCACCCTCACATCCATCTCCTGTGTGGGAATATATTGGTTTCCCAGTCTGTTACAACAATGGCGGGCAAGGAACGGTGGACAAAACGGTAACTGCGTGTAAACTTTGCTCAACGAGAGTATCAAACGTCGGTGCTAATACTTCCAATACGCAGACTCGTTTGCGGAGACACCATCCAAACGTGTCACTTACAAAGAGAAACCCCGAGTCACAGCAGCTGCTTCTCCCGACAGCATTTAAGCAGCCGCCAAGTGCCGCTAGGGAACGGACAAAGCAAATTACTCGCGCCATAGGGAAGTTTATAGCTTCTGATTTGCAGCCCTACTCCGTTGTAAACGATCCTGAGTTCCGCATCTTGCCCAGGGTAATTGAGCCTACAAAATTCCATCTCGCACTAATTTCTATCAAAACTTCTAGTACCAGACGTCCTTTCCAAAAATTGAATTTGTATTGGCCTCTCTGCCCTCTACATCAAAAAAATAAAAGAGAAATTAAAATCATTTTCTTTCTCCATGTGGTAGCAAAACTATCGTATCGTGGAGCAAAAAACAGCAAACGTATCGTATTGTGCCTTTTGTGTATCGTTTCACCCCTACTGTACAATATATAGACAAACGTTTGTGGGCACCCACAGAATGACTAATTACTAATAATCTAAAGCATGAGTATTAATGAAGTTTTCCACCACATTCCTCCCCGTGTCTGCGTGGGTTTACTCCGGGTTCCTCCCACAATCCAAAGACATGACACTTCTGATTAGACAATAAACCCTTGCTCACTTTTAGGATTCCAGTCAATATTCCAGGTGTCTGATGGAGTTCTGTATAAGCCAGGCAAGTTCTCAACCAGAACGTTGACGAACTGACTTGTTGGCTGCAGAAGACCTATAAACGTGTCACATTGAGAGGTGCTGGGGTATCGGTGCAACCCATTCTACTACAACAGTTTGCCCATGGATAAATCATAAACATTAGCATTAGATTAGAAATAAGTGCTTCTGTAATAGCACATTTGCGAAATTTAAAGGGGCGTCCACAAACCTTTGTCCATATAGTGCACAGGCTGTGAAAGTTATCTGGATAATTATAGATGGGCTACGTACCAGAGGGTGCGAGGCTTTCTCCACAAGTTCGTTTACCTGTAAGGTGAAGCAAAATACGTTTGCCAACCAGAATGGGTCCGAACACATCAATAAAATGTACCTGTACTTACGTAGTTCTCTCCAAAGTTGCGCTGGCCATGTTTGTAAGCCTCCACCACCATGTCAGGTGGCTTGGTTTTACTCACGGCGACTAACCGAGGTGATACGCAGGGTAAAGTCTTCAAGAAGACAGAGAAAATCAAGAGCTTAATATTCCACCAGAATTGCATGCATGGATTGCAAAAATTACATCAGCATCCGCTAATCATAGGTAGCTCTATTTGACTAGGTACTAAACTTGGACAGTGATTCATGAGTCTGCATGTCCTCCCAAAGTCCAAAGGCATGCGTGTCAGGTAAATTGGTGTCTCTAAAGTGGCCCTTAGTGTGTGACTGTGTGCAAAACTGTGGGCATGTGCGGTGCATGCACCATACAATGGACTGGCGTTCCATCTAGGGTTGTTCCTGCCCTTGCGCCCAGAGTTGCCGGGTGGGCACCGGCTGGCCCGCGACCCCATGTGGATTAAGCGGAAGATAACGATTGAACATCTCTTACAGGAAATAAGAGCTTTCTAGCAGTAAACATATAATGCAGAGAGCAAGTGTTGGATAACAGCAGGATAAAATATATTGCCTACACTAAGGAGTCACAAATAAAAACTGAATGACCACTTTATTAGATACACCCATCTAGTAGCACATAGGACCTCCTTTGGCGTTCAGAACCGTAACAATTCATTGCCACCAGGTGTCAAAATTGTTCTGCACGAATACTGACCCATGCAGACAGAATCGATTCTCAGAATAGGTACAAATCAACTGACTCGCCACCCTACCCTGGAAATAAATACACTCACCAGCCACTTTATTTAGGAACAGCTTTCTAGTACAGGACACCGCTTCCACACAGCAGAAAGGTCCTGGGTTCAATCCCAGGGTAGAGCAACCTGGGTCCTTTTTGTGTGAAGTCTGCATGTCCTTCCTGTGTCTGTGTGGATTTTCTTTGGGTACTATGGTTTCCTTCCACAGTCCAAAGACATGCGTGTTGGATTAATTGGTGTCTCTAAAGTGGCCTTTACTGTGTGTGTTTCCGAGATGGCTTGGCGCCTCGTCTAGGGTTGTTCCTGCCCTTCTGCCCAGAGTTGCCAGATGGCCACCGGCTGGCCATCTCATTAGACTGGGGTCTGGTGAGGCCATTTGAACACAATGAAATCATTGTCAAGTTCAACAAACCAGTTTGAGATCATCTGAGCTTCGTGACACGGCACCCAAGGTGGTCTTCAGCTGCTGGAGCCCAGCTGCTTCAAGAATTGATGTGTTGTGTAACAAGTTTGTTATTCGACGCAGTCTGATCATTCTCCTCTGTCTTTTAGCATCAACAAGGTATTTTCTTCCACAGAACTGAACCTCATTGGATAGTTTCTCTTTTTTTTGGCCCATCCTCTATAAACAATGGAGATGGTTGTGCTTGAAAATCAAAGCAGACAAGCAGTTTCTGAAATAATCAGACCAGATCATCTAGCACCAACAAAATTCTATGTCCAAAGACACTAAAATCACTTTTCTTCCATATTCTAATGTCCAGTTTAAACTAGGTTTTTTTTTCCACATGCATAAATGTACTGAGTAGCTTCCATGTCATTGGCTCTTTGAAAATGTGCATTAACAGTAGTTGAACAGACGTACCTAATAAAATTGTGTAAAATGGTTTATGGTTTATGTGGCTTTTGAGAAACAAACATTTCTAGACTCAATTATTATTAATAATATTATGAATACATTTATGACATTTAGCAGACACCCTTATCCAGAGCAACTTACAACTAATAGTCTTACAATCCAAGCAATGGCAAAGTAAAGGCCTTGCTCAGGGACCCAAGTGTAGCAGCTTGGCAGAGGTGGGATTTGAACCCTGGACCATCAGGTCCAGAACATTAACCGCTAGGCTACCACAGTCCCAATAATAATACTATTATCATTATTACTATTGATACTATTATTAACAAAACCACATACACACTGAAACGTCTTTTGCAATTCAACCCTCCCCCCAACACACACACACACACACACACACACACACACACACACACACACACACACACACACACACACACCCAAAACCTCATCCTTTGCTACAACCAACTATCAGAAAGATGATGTAGGAAAACTGGGAACACATCTAACCCAACAGGAAGGTTTAGTGCTAAATCACATTATTAGTTAAAACATGTAGGGACACACACAGGGAAACAGCTTGTATCCAAGGGATACAGCAATGAGAAAATATCCCCTGCAGACTCTGCAGTCATCGATGCCTGCAATCCTGTCAGACACAGATTTAATTGCTCAAGTGAATAGAAGCTCACACGTTTGTTTCTTCTGCTTTTTTCTTTTTTTTACTAAAGCAACATTTTATTGCATATTTCTTATTGTATTATATAACAATAAAAAATCTATTCTACATCACACATATGGAAAAGAGGAGAGCCCAAAATGAGGAGAGATAGAGCAATAGGAAGAGATGAAGAAAGCTGGCATACATTTACTCCAAAGGCAGTGTTCCTTCAGTTATCACTCTATGATATATAAATGGCAGCGATATTAACATGGCATAATATAATTGACTGAGCATTATGACTATTCGTTCTGTGTGCAGTTACTGTTCTGAGACCACTCATTCCACCGTTATTCCCAACTGCGTCTTGTTACTTATTTAACACAAATAGCATTCAGAAGCTACATATCTATCGCATGCTCTCTGTCTACAAGGTGGAATGCAGCTATTAAAAGCACCTTCCAGAGGAGTGATTTATGGCCCACTGAGGGACTTCATTTGTGAGAGGACTGCAAATAAATATATATGTATCAAACATATAGCTTGACATCACAGTAAGTTTAAAACCCAATGACAAACGAAAATGCACTGAAGATGTTCTAGCAGTGGAAGGCATTGTATTTCACCTGACTGAGATGGAGTAAGAGTATGTCAGCTTTTAGTAGAAAGAAGCAAAAAGCTTCGTAAAACAATGACTTTAAACATAAGGCAGTAAGGCAGAGATAAATCTCATAAAGCTATATATTATTAAAAATCCACCCCTTTCTATTAATGAAATACAACAGTGGTGGCAAGTAAACTGCTCACAAAAATCAGGGGATGCTTCAAAATGAAATATCCCAAAATGAAATATCCCATAACTTTTGTGAGCAGCGTACATGGAATGCTTAGAACTAAAATATGCAACTTGTAATTAATCCAATATGTAAATTTTCGCTTAGAATAATTTTATATACTACATATTCCCACAGTTCTGTATTATTACAAAAAATGCATTTTATACAGAATTTAAAATTCACATAATAAATAAGCATAGCCATAACTGAATTCAGAATTGCATATTTCTGTATACTCTTCCTCCAGGGTAATCACTGTATAAACAACATTAATGAAAATGGTAAAATATTCTACTTTTTCATTATTAGACAATCTGTCTTTGTATTCTATAGGAAATATATAAAAGCACGTAGAATTTTAACCTTTATCTTTCACAGGGAATGCCCATTGCATAGTAACATAATGATATCATTTAAGACTTGTTGTAATGTGACTGAAAATAACCTGGTCAGTGACATTGGTTTTGTATGTAAAGAAACTTCTTGCATAATTATATGTTCATCACTTGTTATCACTGTGTTCCCTCACATAGTCAAGTACATAATAATAATTTGGGCCATTTTTTTACATTTACAAAAGGCACTCTGTTTAGTCTGGTTCCAAAAGACTTTGTCTTTGTATTTGTGTGTCACACTGAGACCTTATTAGCAAGAAGCCACATTCAAACACCTCACACCTCTTGGAGTGAAAATATTCTTGAACCTACTGTCTATGGTGTGCTTTTGGCTTCATAGCAGCTGTCTAAAAACACTTTGACGTACTTTTTGGCTGTGTTTAAGTAAGGCATCTTTAATCTTGCAGATCAAGGACTTAAAAAATAGAATAGAAACATCATCTGAATATATATATATATATATATGGGCACAGTATTGCAATATCCATTAGCACATAATGGTCTCCAGGTCAAAATAACTGAATTATTAAAGCACAGTGCATGGTCTCATGACCTTTTTTAATTCTTAGGTCTCAGAAATCTCTGTTTTCACCTGGATGAAGTGGGAAGATGGTATTTGCACAGTGACTGGCACCTGTGGGCACTCCAGCAACTCTTTGGCTCCAGCTATTTCACTCTTTACTTCCAGCTCCTCCACTGGGGTCAGGCCTATGCTGGGACTGCTTGCCAGCTCTGTTTCTCCCTCTGAGTGTCCATTGGTAGCCTGGCAAATACCTTGACTGGAAACACCAACAATTACAGTCCTGTGGCATAGCTCATGTACCCCACCATCCATTTCCTCCTTGCAGAAGGGACTGCCATTGACCAGCGACTGCAGGAACTGCGGCTCCAGGATCTCCTCTTTCACATGCAAATTCTGAAGCTCACCTGGCTTTAGCACAGTGGCAATGACAGTGCCAGGCTGCTGTGCCACCACAGGTTGTCCATTGGTGCTGAGCGTGACCAGGCGGGTCAGCCCATTAAAGGAGTCGCCATTGGACAAAACAGAAGAGAGAGGCACTGTTTGCAGTGTGACTGGTCCTCCTCCATGTGTTCCAGATGTAAGCACCATAGGCACCGTAGCAGGCATGTTAATGGTTCTGTAGATGCAGATATAAGAAGAGAAAGTATAGGTCATTAGATTGAATTGCAATACAACTTTTTTAAACTACCCATCAGATTTTCCATGCAACTCAGTACCTTATATTTAACCATGAAGCCATGTTCACATTTATTAATGTCAGTTTAAAAGACAAAAATTAGTTTTCTCCTTCAGGGAGAAGACCAGAAATCGATTGCTGCAACCAGATTTGCAATATCTCTTGAGGTTCAAAAGTTATCAATGCATAAACTTAAAACATGTTCATCACAGCTTACTGAAAATGGAACTGGCGACTCTGATGTCTGGGGAACGTAGCTGCTGTATCATAGCCGTAGACTTCAACAACCTACACCCAGAAAGACCACCAGTTTCACACAGCACTGTTGCATCCCTCATAGCCAAATTCTGACAAACATGGACTGTGGATGACAAACCATGAAGTGGAAAAGACTGCTACTAATGAATATACAATGGTTTTTTCAGCCTTTGCGAAAAGTCCACAGCGCAGCACGTGACTTGTCCTGTGGCTTTTGACTCATTATGTAGACACCATAGATGTCTTGTATAAAATATGGTCTGGTGAAAACTCATGTTTAAACATATTTAGCCCATGTTTACCTTTAGCCTCAGTCGTATAAAGTCCTAGTATACAGTCAAATCCCACTGCAAATGTTTAAATATTAGCAACCTATTTTTATCATTTTGTATAAAAAAATGTACCCTGGTCCTGTATAATACAAAACTTACATATTTTCAATGATACCAGTGTAACATCCTGCCTGTTATCTGCTCAATGGGTAGGACCTGGCCTCCCTAATGTGTCAAATTGCAGGGTATGTTTGTATTTTGTTAATTATTATTAAGGGTTATTTGCTTATTATTCCTTAATTTTGTTTGTTTATTTATCTATTTTACACCACATCAGCCTATTAATGTGAGGAGCAAGGTAATAATACTAGCCAGGCACACTTATACTGGGTTCAAATCAGCATCCAGTTAACCTAAGACAACTTTGAAAAGTGGGGGGAAACCAGAGTACCTGTGGACATGGACATGCAAACTGACAAATCCTGACAACAGGGTAAAAATGGACATCTTGAGCTATGCGGCGACTGGACTGCTAGTGTCACAGTTTTCTGAATTTCCAAAATTTCTCAATATTCACTCCCTGAACACTTTATTAGGCATTGTTTTGTGCTCATTTTTCATTATGTCAGGTTCAGTTACACTATATAAAAGCACTTGGACCTTGTACTTAAGGGTAGTTTTGTAATAACAAACAAATCTACAACCCCAATTCCAATAAAGTTGGAATGTTGTTTGAAACAATAAATAAGTAAATAAATATGAAATAATAATAATAAAGAATACATATGAATACACTACACTAAGACAATTGAATTTAATGTTCAAACAGTTAAAATTTGTTTGTGCAAATATTCACTCATTTTGAATTTGATGGCTACAATTTGACACATTAGATAGGAATTGGGGTTGTATTTCTCTATATATTTTCATCCTCATTACTCTCTCTCTTTATTCTCTTTATTGGTCTGGACCCCACAGGACTAGCATAGATCAGGCACTATTTGGCTTATGAGTCATTCTCAGTACTGCACTGACACTGAGGTGCTACTGGTGTGTTGGTGTGTTATATGACTGAATCAGATACAGCAGTGCTGCTGGAG
This sequence comes from Parotocinclus haroldoi, assembly GCA_034779995.1. Classification (NCBI taxonomy): domain Eukaryota; kingdom Metazoa; phylum Chordata; class Actinopteri; order Siluriformes; family Loricariidae; genus Parotocinclus; species Parotocinclus haroldoi. Next base: position 14,603 of record JAUZST010053227.1, on the reverse strand, counting down.
ATTTTAAACAACTCAAAGTATAGTCCAGCCACCCACTAGGAATAGTCCACATAAAAATGTACAGCCACCAGCATCCTGTAGGCAGCATCCTATGAGCACTGATGATGGATTAGAGGATGTGCAAATGAGCTACTGCTTCTTTTAACACTAGATATAACAAGGTATAATAACATATGTTTATATGTATAATTGGAGTTACAGTGACTGATCATAGTTTATCATGTTTAAAAATATCATACCAGCACAACAAACTCTAACACTTTATCACCATGTCAGTGTCAGTGCAGTACTGAGAATGATCCACCATCCAAATATTGCCTGAACCTGTGGGGGTCCAGATCCATTAGAGAGGAGAGTAAAGAGAACTAACAAAGTATGAAGAGAAACAGATGGTCCTGTCTGTAAATGTAGAACTATAAAGTGTTTATGTCACTTCAACAGAGCATAACAAAATATTTTAACAATATTAGAACAGCATTTTGTGCCTCCATTCGGACAGAAATTTAAAACATGTATACAGTGTGTTATGTACATCTTCTCTCACCTTAGTGCATGTGTAGAAGCAGGAACAGCTGCCCCCTGATTTGGTTGTAGTACATGTACAGTCTGGAGTAGCTGTTCACGCTGTTTACTTTTGGCATTCTGGTACAGCATACTCGCACTCAACTCCCTCTTCACTGCCTTGGTCTGCATGCAAGCTGAGCCTTTCCCTTGAGCCCGTGATGCTCCACGGCTCAAAGCACGATTATGCGAGGTGGATTGCTGGCCTTCAAAGGCAGGGTTGGAGTCTCCACATTGTCCATCACCTTCATCAATGACAACCAGGTCCGTCGGCATCTCCTTAAACTGGTATACAAGCCTTTGACCTTCAACCTTGGCCAAAATGCCCCTCTGGTAGTAATACCTAGGAAAAAGCACGCAAATAAAATTTAGCAGGTCATAAAAATACAAGAGCGTGAACTGGTTTGGATGCTTTTTGCATGCATTTTGTCATTGTCTGATGAAAAGGTGCACCTCCATGTGCATTCTATTTAATATATATATATATATATATATATATATATATATATATATATATGAATAGAATGAATGTTATGCTAATTTTGATTTTTAAAAAGTGGTCTATGGCCACAATACGATGATGTAATTAGCTGATGTAATCAGAGTCTTAACATATAATAATCTCAAAATTGTTAAAAGACAAACAGTTGGGACCAAAAGAGTGAGATCGGCACTGAAAATGCTTGTTAAGCACTTTGTCTAAACCCATTCCAACATATATGAGGGTGTCTCAAGAGAGAGAAAGTCAAGCATATTGTGAAATCTCGCAGGGATAAAATGGTCATCACATTTCACCACTAGCAAATTATGGAATCACCACACTGGGAGAATGTACATCCAGCTTTTTTTTACTTCATATTAAATACACAAATCACAGATATGTGATCTCACGACAATCTTCGTTTAAGATTGTAGCTGAAAATTCTTGTTTTTGAAATAATCATCAAACAAATTACATTACTTTATTTTTTTCAGATCAAGTAAAGGAACAAACTTTTTTTTCTATATTCTATATTCTAATTTATATAAAAGATACTGTCACAAGTCTACAGATATAATTAGTCTTCAGTTAAAACTGAGACCCTTTCAAGCTGCAGGCCGAGTAAAAACAATATGGCCCTAATGAGAGAGTAATTGACAACTAAAGCAATGGAAAGGATCAGAAAACTCCAAGCAGGAAATCCAACTTTGAGTGTGCTGATGCTAGTTGTTTCCATTTAGTTATGCAGTATGGTGCAAGCATACAAAAAGCAAAGTTATTAAAGGATACACACGTATAACAGCATCAAAATGTCAGGACAGAAAACTAAAAGAGAGTCAACGATTGTGACAGACTAGTAAGAAATCAACAAGTAGAAATTACATATTTGAAAACTACAACTTGTGCTGTGCTCAGACAAATTAGTATTTCAGGTCTTTTTGACACTGGAAAATGCCCTGTTCTAAAGATGCAGAGGACCGTCCAGATTGTTATCAGCAAAAGCTAGGGTCTTTCACGAGGCTCATTTACACTTCTGTGCTGGCAGCATTAAAGCATCTTAAATCTTAGAACAACATATGCTGCCTTCAAAACATTATCATTTCCAGGGATGTGGCAGAAAAAGGTACAGGTACCCATTAGAAAATGTGTGGAGAATTATGAAACAAATGAACAAGAAAATGATAACTCCCACAAGTTGTTAAACACATCTTAATATCTGATCACAGAAACAATGGGAAAATAAAAGCTGAAACACTAAATTGCTTAGCATCCTCTTTTCCAAAACAGCTATTAAGTGTGGTGAAAAGAAAAGGCAACATTATGCTTTACATTAAGTGGTAAATGCTATTTTTTAGATTGTGTCTTTCCCAACTTTTTCTGATTTTGGGTTGTAAATAAATACCAGCATTAATACCTAAACACTGGCATACATGGTTAGAATAGGCTAAGCAGAACAAATACGGAGTGTAGATACTTGGATGTAAATGATATACAGCAAAAAATAATGAATCTACATTGGCCAAGCAGATGATACTGGAAATGTTGTCTGGTATCATTATAATTAAATATATAACGATGACTAAGTATAGAATCAATCAAATTTCCTCACTCATTTAAGATAATAGGTTGCTTGTCAAGTAATACCCAGTAGAGATGCACAGGAATATATTGAAATTCAGGACACCTTTCTTATTTGGTTTGGTTATGATGATAAAGTAATTTTTAGGATGATAATGCTTTTTCCCACAGGACAAAGAGTGTTAAAGCTTTTCACCACGAATGGCTTATCAATTACATGGCCAGCAAACAGTCCAAAAAAAATGTAAAACTTGTTTTAAAATTGTTTGATTGAGCTATGTCTTCATGAAGCCAGAAAGTTTAGTTATTAAAATAAAATGATTTGGAGTAATTTAAGTGATTTGTTTATTTGCTATAAAGTAAAAAAGTTTGTAGCATGAAGTGCAGTGATTCCAAGCATATTTAACCAAAAGTTGCACCTACTGACTTGGGATGGATAATTAATGCAACTACTTATCGCAATATTTTGACAACAAATACCACAACAATTTTTGCATAGATCATTCCACTACTTGTCTTTAATAAAATATTTTCCACTCATAATTTCTAATATATGTGTTGCTTGCCTTTAGGTATACCTTTCATCTGACAATAACATTTTTTATTCCAGCAGTCACCTGAGTGCTCTTCCCATGGTCTCATAGTTCATGTCAGGCTTGTTTTTATGCTTGCCCCACAGCTTGGAAACAGCCTTAGAGTCCACCAGCTTAAAGATTCCCTTCTCTCTCTGTGTCCACTTAATGTACTTGGGACAGGTGTTTTTGTCTTGCAGTAATGCCAGCAGAAACTCCCACAGGTAAATTGTGTTACCTACACAATTTGAAAAAAAAATGGATGGGAAAATTGTCATGCAAACTCATCTATCAACTCAGTGAAAGTTAGTGTTAGTGTAAAAAGCATGAAAGAAAAGCACATTTACATAATTTCTACATCTTATTCCACAAGAGTAATTTAATAAATGCAGTTGTTGAAGGTGAAATTACTATATTCCTACTCACAACATTAATAAATCAATAGTGCTCTGGCTGTACATCAGGCATAGAAATTAATTAATTAAAATGACCTGAAAGTAGCTTTCTCTCGTTAGCATTGGCCAGAAGTGGCTGAAAACTGTAACCGGGAGGAGTGGGATAGAATACAGAATGAGAACATCAATGTGTCAGTGTGATATATGCATGCAGTTGACCTCCTCTCTGTACATAATGGTCTAAGTCAGGATTACATTATTTCCTCTGGCAAACTTTTCTTTTTCCTTTACAAGCACAACACTATGCATAAACAAAATCAATCCACCAGTCATAATAGTGACTATAACCAACACATAATTGAGCAACATTTTTAAAGCCTTATAACTGAAAACATTGTTACTGGTAGAATTAAATGGGTTTAAGCTGCAGTGGTCAAACTCCTCCATAATATCAGTGTAACAACATGGAAGTTACCATGTGAAGATGAAGGGCAACAAGCACTACATATGCATTTCAGTTCTCATTAGAGGGACTTACCTTTGCCTTCTTTGTTTTTCTTCTTCAGTGGAAGAGAGGGATTACTGATGGGGGAACAGGGGCGCACTGCTCGGGGTTTGCGCACTATAACACACGAGACAAAAAAAAGATAATGTGTCTTTGTTTCCAAAATCTCTTCTGCCTTATAATCATGTAAAAAACTGTTGCAGTTTGGTATAAATTACATTGTTTAAATTAATCATGTTTATTGAAAATGAGGGCACTACAAAAAAGGTATAAGTATACTTATCTGATCTAACTTGGAATAGTCTGTGTTATGGCTTTCACAAGGTTTACTGCATCAGTTTTATAGTGACAATTTCCATTAACTCTAGATTGTGAAGAGTGATAAGATGAATTGCAATTAATTGCAGTCATTCCCTGCCATGAATATGATATTATCCCAAAAAATTACTGCATTCCAGTCACTGCATTTCACCCTTACAAAATGGCCAAACATCATTTCAGTGATAATCTCATCAGCTCAGGAGAAAAGGTTAATGATGACAAGACAGCTGATATCTCTCTGTCACACCAATCAGAAGCGCAGATTGCTTGCTTTAAAAGGGTATTAAAAGGGTATTGGTACTTTTAAGTTTTCTTCTGTTAACCCTGGTTACCTCCAAGGAAACCCGTTGTCATCAGTGCACTGGGTCAAAATGATTCACAGGAAAGGACATTGCTGCTTGTAAGATAACACCACCAATTAAGCATTTTTCAAATCCTCAGAGACCTCAAGGAGAGTATTTAAATTGAAATAAGGAAGGCTTTGGGGTGCACAAGAAAGCCAAGTAAGCATCAGGACCATCTCCTAAATAGGATGCAGCCACAAGGTCATGTCACCACCAGTGCAGAGCTTGCTCAAAAATGGCAGAGGGCAGGTATGAGTACCTCTAAACGCACAGTGATAGTTTGCAGGATAGTTTGGTGTCAAGAAGGGCAGCAAAGAAGCCACTATAAAAAAAACAACAACAAGGGGGCTCTAATGAGCAGGCAATGTAATAGGTGGGGATTTTACCTTGCTCAGCTAAATTTTTCTAATAAATGTACAATTTTTGTGCTTTTTGGTTTGTGTTCCCTGGCCTCGATTTCGAAGCTGCTGAAAGATTTTCTACTGGTCAACAGATCTCACCGCGGCCTTCAGCAGAGAGAGTCTGGTGAAAAACCACAGGTCATCATGGCAAAGCTGCATTACCACCAAGACTGTTTGGCGATCCTTCGCCAAGTTAGATAGATGGGCCTGTTGCAATATAAAGTCTGCTTTGGGGTTGAGATGGTATTCGATATGGCATTTTCCATCAGCCAGGCTTCGTATTATGCACAATGGGACAGGAAAGGAATTTTGTGACCCAACGGAGTCTATGGTGTATGTGAAATCCAATTTTATTGGACTGAATAGGCGGTAGTGTAAAAACTGACAGAGGTAAGACTTTCTAATTATTTGAGAAATTAATACATTCTTTAAATATCCTAGGAAGTTTACAGACTGATGGACTACATGTTATTTAATTATGACATATACTAAGTTCTCTTATCGGGGTTGTATTGCAATGTTTAAATAAGAGTTTAGAACACTAAATGTTGATTTTTTTCTATACAGAGGGTTTTTTGTCATAACATTCCAAAGAGTAACATAGGATGGGAGTTAACTACACCAGAGGTCAAACTTTTACATGTTGACTTATTAAGACTGTTCATACAAGGCTGTATGCTGTTCACAACCATGAATCATGAGTTTAAATGTTCAAATTGGTATGACAGGTCTTTTGAACAGAAAATAGATTCGTATCATCTTATTTGGGGAGGAGATATGCATTCTATCTCCTTTAAACGGACGTTCAACAAAAATTATAACCCCACTCAAATCAGCCAATGCAATTAAATTATTTCTGGACACATATGGGATATGTATATCTGATCTCTGGCAATTTTAGAATCTAGTCCAGGAATAATTTTTTTAAAAAACATTTTTTCATATTAGTTTTATTTTCTTTTACCCCTAGTAAATGACTGAGTATCATGCAATAGTGGTTTCTCATCATGCCGCACTAAAAATGACAATTTGTTTTCCAACCAAACAAGCTGTCTGTCGTCCCTAGCAGTTAAATACATTACTCTGATAAATCATTTGTTGATTTCATATCAAATGAAATCTCTACATTTTTAAGCACAATATGGCTCCAGAAATGTTATTTTCAAATCAATGAAGGTCTAACTCAGGGGCCATATATTATCATACAGTGCTTGTGTCACACCCATGGAAACTTATTTTCTGTCATCAGCACACACTCTTCTTATACCGCACACCGCCACTCACAATTTGCTAAGCAACTTGGTTCCCTCGTTCGCTACGCACTTCTACTTCTTAAATAAATGATGACTCAGGTACTTAACACTCAGAAATGAATCAGTGCTTCTACAAATTATGGCATGCTTTTGACATGATCTCCTACCCCCTTAATAGTTTATCTAAATTGTTGGACATATGTGTTGAACAGATTTTTGTACCTATTTCAATTTCTCCAAATTTTGCTAATTGAATCTTCTTTTATTTCCTTTAGATGGCATAGTAAAATCCCGCAAATTCACAAAAGCATATTACATCTTCATCATTCTCATTGTGGGTTATCTTTACCTAACTTTAGCTACTATTACTGGGCTTCAAACAGTAGAGCTGGGGTTAACATATATGAAGATTATATGATCTCTAAATTGCTATCTTCTTAAATCTTATTGTGTTCCCTGTTCACTACATTCATTGCTTTGTTAAAAAAATACCTCTATCGATTTGTATATTCATGATGTTTGCACATCTTTTGAGCAACTCCGCACAGAGTATGATATCCCACAATGTCCATGATTTTTTGATGATTCTTTTGTTGCCCCTGTCCCAACTTCCTTGGAACATGTTGCAAATTCTAAATGAGTGAATATTTGCAAAAAACAATAAAGTTTATCCGTTGGTACATTAAATATCTTGTCAATGTAGTGTATTCAACTGAATACACAACATCATTACCCAACTTCATTGTAATTGGTTTTATAGATACTATTCTGAATGTTATCGGCACAGTGTATTTACCACTTAAATCATATGACTTACAGCCGTTAACTTTACTAAATCAGCAATGCAAAGAACCACTATAGCTAATGATTAGTGGCAAAGCATTTTGGACAGAATACTCCTCCTCAATCTGCATAAGATACACTATAATCCAGTTGGTACATTGGTTTAAGACTAAAGCAACCAGATTTGTTTGAAATATCATTCCTACATGTGACCTATGTCAAGAAGAAGCAGCTTCCCTATCTCTTATGTTTTGGTCCTGATTTAAACTAATAGCACTTTGGCAATCAGTGTTTTTTCTTTCAGAGGTCTACGAACAGTTTATCCAGCTCTTTCCTATCACAGCACCTTTTGGTCAGACGACTCACATTATTTAAATAGAAGGGCAATGTGTGTTGTGTCTTTTGTTGATTGATTTGTATGAATATGTATATCTGTGTATAATGATTACTGACCCAAGGGTATACATATGGTATACCTTCTTTAAAATATGTACACCACAGCTTCACTTGCGTCACTGTTTTTCTATGTTGTTGTCTTATTGCTAAATTGCAAATAAAAATACCTTTTTTGACATTACCACCTTTGCATAACATTCATGAATGGTTGCTTCTCATCCAGGGGAGTGGGTTCACTCTAAAGTTGCCTAAAACACTGCCATGAATAATGAATGGTATCAAAGCATCCATCAAGTAGAACTTCAATTCAACAATCCAAGAGCAATTTGAAGATGAACAATGCTTTTCTAGCATGATGCAGCACCATGTCACAAGGCAAAAGTGATAACCAAGTGGCTCGGTGAACAAAACATCGAAAGTTTGGGTTCATGGCCAGGAAACTCCCCAGTTCTCAATCCCTTAGAGAAACTGTGGTCAATCCTCAAAAAGAGGGTGGATAAACAAAAACTGTGATCAACTCCAGGCACTGATTAGTCAAGAATGGTTTGCCATCATTCATATGGTTGCGCAGAAACTAATTCCCAGCATGCTGAGATGAACTGCAGAACACAGTAAATATGAACTATTTGCTTAAACTGGATGTCTATGCCAATAAAAAGTTGAAATATGGAATGCTTATTATTTCATTTAACCATACCATATACACATCTGACAAAGATTCTTAAAAAAACAAGGCGGCCTGCTATGTGAAAACCAACATTCTCCAAACTTTTGGCCATGACTATACAGCTTGTATAGCAGAACAAATTTACTGTCTTACGGAAAATAACACAAAGCGTATCTATATATCTATATATAAATATCTATACAGCGTTTAACACAAGTGAGTATACCTCACAGGTAATGTGTCAAAATTGTGCCCAACTATGTCGTTGTCCCTCCTTCGTGTCGTGTAATTCATTGGAGCTACAAGGTTCCAGATGTGAATGGGGAGCAGAGCTGTTAAATTGGTGCTTTGGTTACAATTATCTCATATTGGCCACTGGGTATTTAATTTATTATTATATACTATCATTGCTCAGACCATATATCCCACACTGCAAAAACGTAGTCTACATGGTCTTCAGCCCAGAATGAAGCCTCTTCAGAAGTTTACTCACAAGAAAGCCCGCCAACGGCATGGATTACTGTAACCATGTTCTGTGGTCTGATGAGAGCAAGATAAACTTGTTTGGCTCAGATGGTGTCCTGCATGTATGGCAGGGCCCTATGCTTGTCAAGCATACTGGTGGTAGCTACAGAGAAATTATGAAAACATGTACATGTACTGTGACATTCTGAAGAGCAGAGCATGATCCCCTCCATTTGGAAACTATGCCACATGGCAGTTTTCCAACATGATAACAACCCCAAACACAAATCCAAATTGATATCTGCTTTGCAGATGAAGCTGAAGTTAAAGGGGATGAACTGGCCAAATATGTCTCCAGACCTACACCCAATTGAAAACCTGTGGGGTCATACTCAAGCAGAAGGTAGAGGAGCGCAAGGTGTCCGACATCCACCTGCTCTGTGATGTTGTGAAGGCAGTGCTAGACAATAATGGCGGTTACACAAATTATTGACACCATGGTCAAAAGGTGGACATGTTCACTGTGAGGTGTACTCACTTGTGTTGGTAGCTATTTGGACATTGTGTGTTGAGTTATTTTTGACAGACAGTAAATCTTTACAAGCTGTACATTGACTACTCTTAGTTATATCTAAATTTAATTTCCATACTGTTGTCCCATGAAAATATGTACCACATATTTGCAGAAATGTGATGGGTCATCATCTACTGGCAAATGTAAGTTTCTTTGGTACCTTTATTTTTCCTTGCTGCTTTAGAGGGACTCTTATAAGGAATATCATCCACCGATGATGTTTCTTCGTCCAGGGAGACATCCATACACTCAGCTGAAAGTTGCTCTGGTCGCAAAGATATGTAGTTCAGGTCTGATTCCAGCAGACTTCCATATGTGTGAACTACAAATTGGCAAGGGAAGGTAAAGTATCAGACACTGTGGGGAGAAATCTGGAATTTGCAGTAATACATCTTATATGTATATTTTACATATATATTATTTAGCAGACACTCTTATCCAGAGCGACTTAAAATCCAAGCAGTTGTGGGTTAAGGGTCTTACTTAGACCTAACAATGGCATAGGTGGGATTTGAACCCTGGAACTTATGGACCATAGTCTAGTACCTTAACTACTAGGTCACCACAGTCTCAAAACCAAACAATATGATGTACTAAAATCACAACAAAGAAAAACCTGACAAATTTCTTATTTGTATCACAAAATCCCCTTTTGCTCCTGTATAACCTGGTCAGGAATAGTCTGGAGCAGAAGTTTTGATAATGGCACAAATTCTGGTTTTCACAAAGTCTGCTGCATAAGTTTTTTAGAACCTTTTGTAAGATGTTTCTATGGCATAATGAAGTACAAAATAAGCACTTCATACTTTTTTGACAAATACATCATTTTAATGCAAAGAACATTTTAAGCAAAGACTTTTTATATACAGTACTCGAATATTTGTGAACCCTTTAGAGTTTTCAATATTTCTGCATAAATATGACCTCCCAAAAGTAGACGAAGAGAACCTAGTTAAACAAATAATACAAAAAGATTATACTTAGTCATTTATTTGAGTGGCAAAAGTATGTGAACATCTAGAATTAGAAGTTAATTTGAAGGTGAAATTAGAGTCAGGTGTTTTCAATCAATGGGATGACAATCAGGTGTGAGTAGGCAGCCTTTTTTATTTAAAGAACAAGGATCTATCAAAGTCTGCTCTTTACAGCACGTTTGTGGAAGTGTATCATGGCACAAACATTGAAGATTTCTGAGGACCTCAGAAAAAAGTTGTTGATGCTCATAAGGCTGTATAAGGTTACATCTTTAAAGAGTTTCGACTCCACCAATCCACAGTCAGACAGTTGTGTACAAATGGAGGATATTCAAGACCATTGTTACGCTCCGCAGGAGTGGTTGACCAACAAAGATCACACAAACAAAGAGCAAGGTGTGTAATGGTAAAAGACCCCAGGATAACTTCTATGCAACCGAAGGCCTCTCTCAGGAGAACACTGAACAACAATGGTGTCCATAGCAGGGTTGTAAGGAGAAAGCCACTGCTCTCCAAAAGGAACATTTCTGCTCGTCTGCGGTTTGTGATGATGTGGACAAGCCAAAAGACTAATGTAAAAATGTTTTGTGGATGGATGAGTACAAAATGTTAGGGTTCACGCTACGAGCCCTTTTTGCGTTGATCGCTGCGGTGTGTTATTTTTTCCCCATTGCCTTAGTGTTGCGTTTGTTTTGGTTCTCCGCAGCGATCAATTGGTTTGTTCTTTTACTTTACGCACCTGTTCTTCATTTTAGTTAATTTGTTTTGTTATAAGAGCCGATTCATTACGTTATCCCCCATTGCATTACGTTTTAAGTGTTCCCTTTGTCTGTGCGCGCATTGTTTGTTTTTTGTTTCGTTTTTATAGTCCGTTAAGGACTCCCCCGCTTGTGTTCTCCGGCAGATGATGGCGCCCGGGACACGAGGCTGGTAGGGGCTGTTCATTGGACCCGCGGCTCACATGGCTTGTGTTTGGGTCCGAGGTCAGAAAAGTCGCCTTTGGATCCTGGCCGTTAGTAGCCGCTACAGGGTCATTATCTGCGCCGACTCCTGTATCCGGCCGTAACGGGCAACCCCCCGTATCTCCGGCCATCTATGGCCGCCAGGAGGTCCTCGGCTCTGAAAACCGCCGTTTTGTTTTTCCCCCTTTATGTCCTTTTATTTTTTTTCAAGTCAGGCTTTTTTTAGTTTTCTTTTTCTTTACTTTTTTATGGGCTCGTTCGTGGTACCCCGGCTCCCATAGGTGCTGTTGTTTGGCCCCGGGATGGACGCCGTCCTGGACCCTCTGGCGCGAAGCTAGTATGGCGGTACCGCAACCCCCCACCGTCGCTGTGGGGCCCTCTTCGCTCCAGCCAGTTCGCGGAGCCCTGGGACGCTGTTGCCCTGGATCTTGACTCTATGGACCTTCAGCACCCAGGCTGTTCACAGACCCCTGGACTGATATGGAGTGGGCCCCGCGGCTCCACTACGGGACTCTAGACTCTGTGCTCGAGGCCCCACCGATCTTGTGTGTGGGCTTTTTTATCTATCGTTTAAATGCCTGATTTATGTGTCTTTTGTTAATAAATGTTCCTTGGTTTTCCCCCCGTATTTGTTGTCTGTCTGTGGATACTGCATCATGGGCTCCGACTCTTAAAACCCGATAGGGGTCCTGGGGATTTAGCAAGGCCAGGAATGGTCTTGCGAGATTTCCGGGATGCTCTATCGTAACACAAAATAGAACTTTTTGGTTTAAATGAATGAAGCCTTATGTTTGGAGAAAAGAAAACACTGCATTCGTGCATAAGTGAAACAAGGTGGTGGTTGGATCATTGTATGGGCCTGTTTTCCTGCATCTGGGCCAGGACGATTTGCCATCATTGATGGAACAATGAATTCTAAAGTCTCTAAAAATCTAAATTCAAAATTCTAAAATGTCAAAACATCCGCTTATGAACTGAATCTCAAGACAAGGTGGGTCATGCAGAAAGATAACGATCCTAAGCACACAAGTTGTTCTACCAAATAATGTTTAAAGAAGAATAAAGGTCATGTTTTGGAATGGCCAAGTCAAAGTCCTGACCTTAATCCCATGGAAACGCTGTGGAAGCACTTGAAATGAGCAGTTAATGTCACTAAACCTAGAGTTGAAACTGATCTGTACAGAGGAATGGGATAAAATTCCAAGCCGAAGTACACGACTGATCAACAGTTACGGGAAACCTTTAGTTGCAGTTATTGCTGCACAGTGGTCACCAGATACTGAAAGCAAAGGTTCATATACTTTTGCCACTCACAAATATGTAATAATTGGATCATTTTTCTCAATAAATAAATAGCCAAGTATAATCTTTTTGTCCCATTGTTTAACTGGGTTCTGTTTATCCACTTTTAGGACTTGTGTGAAAATCTAAAAATATTTTAGGTCCTATTTAAGCAAAAATATAGAAAATTCTGTAGGGTTCACAAACTTTCAAGCACCACTGTATCAGTCATATACACCTTTACAGTGTTGCCCTTTTTCTTTAAGACTCCTGTAATCTGCCACAGCATGTTTGACTAATCAGTGCCTGGAGTTGATCACAGTTTCTAGGTTTTTGCTTATCTACCCTCTCTTTGATCATTGGTTATAGCTTCTAAATAGGATTGAGATCTGTGAGTTTCCTGGCCATTGGATCAAAAATTTTGAATGCTTTGTTCACCGAGCCATTTGGTTACCACTTTTGTGTTGTGACATGAATGTTGTGGCTGAATCATGTTTGAAAATGCATTGTTCATCTCAGTGAAGTGGCTTCTTTGCTGCCCTTCTTAACACCAAGCCATCCTTCAGAAGCCTTCATCTCACTATGTGTTCAGATGCTATGTGTTCACTATGTGTTCACACATGCCCTCTTTCTGAGCAAGCTCTGAACTGGTGGTGACCTGACCTTGTCTCCTAATTAGGAGACGGTCCTGATGCTTGCCTGACTTTCATGGGTGCTTTAAAGCCTTCCTTATTGTAACTGAACCACTTTGCTTGAGTTATTTATGATTCAATAAATGAATCAATCAATTGCTTGGGATGCTATCTTACAAGCAGCAATGTATTTGTCTTTGAAAGCCTTTTGATGCAAAGCAAAGATGACTACACATATTTCCTTGGAGGTGTAGGAGAGAAGAAACTTAAAAATACCACTAACCATTTAAAGCAAGCAATCTGCTCTTCTAATCAGCATGTCAGAGTGATACCAGCTGTCTTGTCCATATTAACCTTTTCTCCTGAGCTAATGAGATCATCACTGAAATTATGTAAATTACTACGACATTTTGTAAGGGTGACATGCAGTATGCACAACAGCTTAAATGCAGTATTATTGTGATGAGTTAATACAAACAAAAATAATACAAACTTTGTGAAAACTAAAAATTGCGCCATTTTCAAGACTTTTAGTGACGTCTATAAATTCAGCCAGTCCAATGTTGGGTTCTGTAAACACATTGCTCAACCCTCACATTGTTAGTATAACCTGGGATTTGACCCTACTCCCTCAGGACCCTTTGCAGCAAATTACTCTAACCACTAAGCCACCACAGATGTAATCGTTAGACTAATTTTTCATTTTTTAAGTGAAAAATAGAAATATGTGGATGTGAATGTGAAAACATGCACTGTGGTTACAGGGAATAATCAAAAATCACTGTGACAACCACCAGACATTCTTAGACAAACAAACAGGTCATACTCATGCGTTTTTCATCCAGAATGTTGTTGGGAGATTCCATGTTTAACAAAGCCTCAGCTGCCTCAATGGTCTCTACGTTATCTTCCCCTCCTGAGACTGGAGTCTCCACTGTAGACAGATAATTAGGAATTAGGATTACACTCTATAATGATGATACTGTCCAATAATATGTCAGTATAAACCTAAAATAGTACACTAAAATCATAAAAGTGTCACAAGTTAAGTTTTGGAGCTATGGCAGAGTCACCTGACAGTTCCACGTCTCCCACCATGATGTTCTCTTCCGTAACATCTTGCATGGTGTCTACTATGATGCCGTTGGTGACCTCATCAGCCTCCAGCCCAGAGTACACCTGCATGAGGTCTGCGGCAGGTACCTGCTCCACAATCACTGCTGGAAAGACTGATGGGTCATCCAGCTGACAAACACAAACAGAAACACAGGCATATTTACCTATGATTAGCTGTGAAATACCTGTAGATTAAAAAATATATGGCTTTGTACAGCATACCTTAAACAAATTGTATTACTTTGTAAATTACATGTGTTAAGATCAGGAAGTGGGAAAAAATTATGTAGTGGTGAGGAACAATGTAATGTGTTCCCCCTATATATTTATTTATCTATCTAT
>JAUZST010053216.1:0-24414 GCA_034779995.1 Parotocinclus haroldoi | reverse complement strand
GTTTACTCCGGGTACTCCGGTTTCCTCCCACAGTCCAAAGACATGCGTGTTAGGTTAATTGGTGTCTCTAAATTGTCTCTAGATCGATGATCCATCAAGTTGGCCGCGACTGTACGGTTAATCCATCCATCCAACAAAGGGGCATATCCCGGTCATATTTGTGCAGAGATTAAAGCAACTTTTAAAGCATTCACTAACATTCAAGCACTATTGATAATGACCTTTTATTTACTTCTGGCCTTGAGCTTTTTTTTTTCCCTCTGCAATTAAAAAAAACAAGAAACAGTGAAATATCTCTGCAGTGAATTTTTGTATTGAACATTACTGATAGGGTGTGTCTTCTTACAGCCAAATGGCAAATAGATTAAATACTAAAACCTTTTTTTAATGTAACACTGTTCATGTGCTTGGTCAC
Source organism: Parotocinclus haroldoi (assembly GCA_034779995.1). NCBI lineage: Eukaryota > Metazoa > Chordata > Actinopteri > Siluriformes > Loricariidae > Parotocinclus > Parotocinclus haroldoi. The sequence goes on along the minus strand of JAUZST010053216.1, from coordinate 23,999 downwards.
CCCACAGTTGTTTTTGCTTTTTTTTTTACAGTAAAAGTACACGTTACCCAATTTGTACCTTAATATTTACCTTTTCCCTGGCAATACTTCTCAGCAAAACAGTATTTTGCTCTTTATTGTGTTCTTCCTAACATTTTACATGTTTAGTTAGAACTATTTACATTACGAATACTATTAATTACATTATTATGTTTACTTTTATATCTCAGCAGACGCCCTTATCCAGAATGACTAGCGCCGATACAACCTCACAATACAAGCAATTGAGAAGCTTGAGAGGTGGGATTTGAACTCTGGACCTTTTGGTCCAAAGGTCAGTGCCTTAACCACTAGGGCACCACAGTCCCATTAATAAATGTTACATTTACCATAATATTGTTGATAACCCCCACAAACACAATGGCCGTATCCTTGTATAGATCAAAGATCAAATGTGACATACCAACTGCATGTGTTGATCGAATGCTGCCGTAAAAGTAGAGACATCCATCTTTTAGTATACAGTAGTGCTGTACCCATGTGTCCTTGTTTTTTCCCAACAAGTTTAGCAAGCCGAGACACTCTGGGTTCTTGACCGCCAAAGGAGGCAAGTTTGAGTTGTGCCTGGTCACATCTAACCAGATATGATTCTGCAACAAAAAAAAAAAAATCACTATTATTCTTTGTTGTTAGAATGGTCGCAACTAGCGAATAGCTAAATTATTGTGATCTAGTCATTGCATTGTATTCTTATTCAGTGTTTGCTTGGGTGATGCAGCAGTCCCAAAAAGGGACTAGGGTTTGAGTCATGGGAGGGCCTGCCAGCAAAATCAGCTCTTGGCACTGTCTGAGGGAGGGGAGGCTGATCAGCTAAACCCACAACCACCCACCCACCCCAGGCAGCAACATCAACCATGACTGCAATCCTGACCAAGAAGGATTAAAACGTGGAAAAAAAACTGTACCAGTAAAATATATGGTGAAAATGTTAAACGATATTTGAATATATGATGTATAGCTATATTTCATATTAAAGGATTTACCTGAGTAATGGGGTGTACTGCTCTTTCCAAGGCCTCCAACCACCTGGAAAAATGGTATTTAAAATGTAAAATTGATTAAAGAAATACATTTAAATGTGTTTATGATGACAAGATTAGCGAAGTGAGCTGCCAGAAAGGAGCACATGATCACCTTCTCATTTCTTGGTTTGATGTCGCACAGAAGTAATAAATGCGATTTCCACCAACCGGAGAACATTTGAAGACAAAGGGCTTCCCCAGAGACGTGTCTGACTCCACCATTGCCCCCTCCAGCCTCATGGCAAACAAAGCGCAGCTCTTTCCTTCATCCTGTCACACGTGCATATAAAACACCCCCCAATAAACCTGTTCTCTGTTTAACTGCTATTTAAAGTGTTAAGGAAAATGCAATTACTCTTGAACTCACTCTTTTATTTCTGTAGTAATACAAACAACAGTCATGTCTAAGCACGAACCACCTCTTCCTCCAGCCCTTTAACAGACTGGATTGGGTTCGTTTGTGCAGGTAGCCACGGCATGCTGGCCTTGGTGTGGTCGGAGTACGGCCAATGTCTGAGCCAACGGTCAGAATCAGGAGTGCAGGACCTTTTGAAGAAACAAATATTTGTTACAGAGCAAAACAAAGCTCCTTCTTTAAACGTGAATGTTATTTACTGTATGTATATGAGTAAATCAAAGGCTAGGTTTATGATTTTTGGCAGTTGCCCTTGGAATTGTCGACACGACAGCTTGTTCATCCTAGTATTTAAGCAGTGGTTTTGACCTGCTCTGCACTTCTAAAGCTTAAATACTTCCTGCCCATGTGCTGGTTATCCGTCCATGGCCTGGGGTTGTGTCTGTGTGACTGCTCTACCTTGCCGAGCGAGGTCAACTGCTTCAGAGTATGGCACACCAGTGACATCGGTGCCATTAACTGCCAGTACGTAGTCTCCCACTTTTAAACCTGCCTCCTCTGCAGCTCCATCTACAACCAGCACAAAAGATCTGATGGTTTTATGGCGAAATAATAAACGTGATCTTGATATTGATTAAATATGTAACTGTGAAGGTCAAACAAATTGGCCATATGCTGATCAGGCTTTTTGACACTGTGGTCACTTACTTACTTGTGTCAACTTCAGTCACAATAATAGGTTTGGAGAATTGAATTCTGAAACCCCATGGATACTCTCCAACTCCTTTGCTGATTCTCACAGTTCTTTCCCGAACTGAGAAGAAACGAGAACATTCAATATTACACACAATGATTTCCTCTAATGCATTCTCTCTTTGGATCACGTACGTTGCTTTACTATTAAAGTTTGCAAAAATATGACATTCATAATATTAAATTGTGTAAGACATTGTTACACCGACCTGCCACTGATCGAGGGCGGTTACTAAGACAGGAAGGAGTCTCATTTGGATTGATGTCATCCCCCCGATAAATCCATGAGGTTGAGTGAAACGTCTCTGTATAAAACCCTCTGTCTTCTATATCCCGCAGTGACAGGTCAACTGAGCGTGTGTCCTCTGAACTGACTGTGTCTGGCGAAGAACAAAAACATCAGGTTCTGTATCAGATACTGTAACAAAAATGCAGCTGTTTGAATTATTCAAATTTCGTGCTGTTATTTTAATTTTGTTTAATTTTATACTGTCAGGTCTTGCAAAGCTCACGTCATCCTGGTCTATCAATTCAGTAATTCAGTGCTGTTTGCTGCATTTGACACTGAATCAACAGATTCTGATCTGCAGCCTTGCAAACTGCCATACAAGATCGATCCTGCAAGCTAGCAAGTGCACTTCATCACCTCATAAGGTTACTGCAGGGCTTCCTCAGGGGACCCACTCTTGGCCCATTCCTTTTCTCACTACATACTAAATCACTGGACTGTGATTATATCCCACGGCATTTCATCACTTATATGCATACTTTGCCTGTAGTTTCTTCACCGTTTACCTCTCTTCCTCAAATAATCTTGGTGTGATTTTTGCTCACAAACATCAGGGGATAATTCGTTAATCATTTTTGAGCAGTATAGATAAGAACATCGACCATGCAGATTTCTTCTGCACATCATCAGAAGAGTCCATGCTTTTTTTGTCCAGAGATGCTGCTCAGACCATCATACAGACTCATTTCCAGGCTTAATTTAGTTTGATGTTTTACCTCTCGTTCATTTGCTCCACAATCCAGAATTCTGTACTCTGTTTCATTAACTGTTTTCTCATTCCTATTGCAGCCATGATCAAATGTTAAACTATTTTATTGGCTTTTAGGGCTTAAAAAGGCTCTGCTCTGTTTAGAAGTACTTTCTCTAAGATCGGGCCATGCCTGCAAGCTCCTCATTGGTAGAAAGAGCTTCCCAAACTATTCTGACTTGTCCAGTGTTATTCTTCCTTCTGAAGACTCACCTGTTCAAACAAAGGCCTTTTACCTGTACTTTACTTTTACTTCTTGCTCTTTGTATTTTTGTCAACTAATGTCAAACTCTTAGTATTTGTTATTGTTTTTGTTGGTCTCTGAGTATTTTCAGTAGTTAGTTTCTGATCGAATTGACAATGAATGCCTATAGATCACCAAGAATCATGGCAGCTTCAAAAGTTTGCTCTGGATAAGAGTGTCTGATAAATGACTAAATATATAGTGTACAGTGTACGTGCATCAAATGCATCTTCAAATGAATCTTCTAAGATTTAGGCGTGTGATTGTGTTTAGCACCTGATTCATCAGTGATGTTGCTGGTCATGGAACTTCCACCTGTAGAGCCCCACTGTCTGTTTTCCTTGAACAGCTTACGTTTTTTAGCCCAGTGGTCTGAAGTTTCTTCGGACTCCTTGACCATGCTCTCTTCTGGGGGCGTCAGGTGATTGATCTCTGTCGAGGCTTTGAATGACAAAATGTCAAAAACTATTGATCGCAATGAGCTACAACAGAGGCATTTCACACCCGATTAGACATTTAGCTTTTGTTCGGTTCATTGTGTTAGGCATAAACTGCTTATCTAGCAAGTTTTTGTAAACAGCTAATACAAACGCATCTTCTAAACCTAAGCAGTGAGCTGCATATGAGTACTGAAAGTCAAAAGAGGTACAATACCTATTCAAATATAGGTCAATGGCGGCATCACAGTGGTTTTACTGTTCACTAAATACTAACTTTGCTACATTCAGCTCATAATGTGTCCTATTTCTGACCAGTAAATCAGTTTTCAAACTATTATGTTGACAAGCAAGTTTGTATAGGAATTGTGAGAAAAGAAAAGTAACTTTTATGAAACCTACGTTTGGGGGTGGTCTGCCTGTCAGCTGAATCAGACTGGTAAAAATGCAGTGTCTGGCGGCCCTGTAGGCGTTTCCCTGTTTGGCAACGCATCTTATTTGACGGTGACAAGGAACATTTTGAAGGTAAATCGAAGAGGTTGTGAGATTCCTCAATAGATGGATCATGTTTCTGAACTGCATGCTGTTCTGTCGAGGTAACTGATGTTGGTTTTGAAACTGCATGAGATGTTTCAATATTGGTGATTGGTGACTGATGTTTCTGAACAGGCTCTTTAGGGCTGTTGTGCAAGACTCTCTGTTCGTATCCTCCTAAAACGATAGTAACTACTGAGCTTTTTCGAGTCTTTGGGGTACTAGCTTCTTGTCCTGCGGATATCTGAGCTTTTTTGGAACCTCCTTCACTGATGTGCTCCTGTGAATTATAAGGTGAGGGTGGGGTGACATGAATTTGCAGATTGTTCTGCTGGGAATCCTCAGAGAAAACTACTGCACCACACTCATCCAAATCAATCATCTCTTCATCAAATCCACTTTCAGTAACCTCGCTTTGTTCTAATGGGTATGTTGAGGAGATCTCCTGATCAGCCATGTTTTTAAGCACAGAAACCTGTGTAGGCTCTATTGAATCATGCTCACCCTTGAAGAAACTCTCTACTGAAGTCTCATCTGAAACTGATGGATAAAATGGGTTCTTTACTGTACTGTAAGCTTTGATGTCAGAAACAATGGTATCATGACCACAGATGGAGCTTGAGCTTGGTGGGAAGTTGCTGCTACTTGAGGATTTTTGACTCCCTCCTTCGAAAAGTCTTAGTCTCTCATCATCTAAGTAAAATCTAGCTGCTCCTTCTGCCTCAGCAGGTAGTGACTGATCTACCGCCCCTGGGAACGTTCTTCGCCTTTTGATAGGTATTTCTACATAACTGGGAATGCTGGATTCCAAGCTGGAAGTGCTGCGGTTATGTAGATGACTTTTTCCTTCGTGGCTTTGACTGAAAAGTGTTGGTGATCTGCAGAGTTGTTCAGGATCAATGTCATGTTTTTGAGGATCATTGTCATAGAGCAGGTTATAGTAAGCAGATTTATATGGTCTTTTGAAGTAATGTTGGAGCTGGTACCTGGACTTTCTGTACCATAATGTATTTTCCAGTGTTCTTGGTTCAAGTTGAGAATCCCCTTGCTCTTTGAACACATTACAATTGTTTATTTGACAAGACCGTATGTTCTCTGTGAGGTCCTGAAATACAGCGCTGTCCTTATCAGCAAAATCCTGTGGAGGTGGAATATCCCATGTCTCATTACTGAGGTTTTCCGGTAATGATGGGTGCCTGCGTGGAAGCCAAAAACTAGAAGGTGAAGAGCAAGTAGACGATCCATCCAGGAGTGTAAAATCAGTGTCCACATGCCGATTAGCATAGCATCTACAGAAGGGATCTTTGCAACGGCTTTTGCAGCAGTCCAACTCTTCTTGACTGCTTGATGAGTCTGCAGTGTTTGTTTTGTGTTCTGTTATGTTAATGTCAAAGCTCTGATGTTTGCATGGTCTGCCATTTTGCTTACATCCTCTTTTATCTTGGCCCCATGAGTGACGATGGGTCAACGTTTCTTTGTTTGCTGTTTGACGCATTTTATTTTGGTAAACTAGAGTCGTCTTGACGTTTGAATGACCTGGCAGTACCACCTCATTGATTTTTAGCTTCATACTGGAGCTCCTAGTCTTGGATGTTGTAACTGCTATTTCAATGCTGACCGGTTCTTCATGTGCAGAGTCATGGGATCGCTGAATAACAATTTTTGGAGCACACCTTCCAAAATCCTCAATTGTCACTGAATGGGTTATTTTCAGCTCTTTGTCTTTATTGACTTGCATGGGTTTTGCCTTTTTATTTCTGTACGAATCCGTGTCATGTGCTTGCTTGGATGTTGCACTATCCTTGATAGGAGATTCAGTTTCTTTTTCCTCTTCATCTGACAAAATGATTTCTTTACAAAAGGAGTCGGTCTCTCCTTTTTCAGCAATATCATCTTTCTGAAGCACACTGTCCAGTTGACTCTTGACATTATTTGGAAAGCTGTACGGGGAGATGCTTTCTGTAAGTACATAAACGAATTACATTAGAGCGAGGCATGGCAATAATAAAAAATGTACATGTGTGTAACACATTGACAAGCATTGTACTTTGTCTACACAAAAATGATAATGATGTCTGAAAAAAGTCTTTAAAAAAAAACTATGAACAAAGTCAATTCATGGCTAATGAAGGATTTTAGCTACATATTAGTAAGCCCAGTCTGGAACACTTATACAGTTCTTTTAATGTCAGTCATGGTGTAGCTGATTGCTTAGATGTATAGAGATCGTCTTGAATAATGTAATATTTGATGTACTTCTTTTGGGATTTGAGTCGCATCAGTGCTTTCCAGTCAGACATCACAACAGGTGCTCAGAAAACTGGCCCTGCTGAGCCTCTACATGACCTTGTGTATGCATTGACCTCAAGCCAAAGGCATGAGTGAAGTGTGACTCAGACAGACTTTACAGGATTAGCAACCACACCATATGTTGAAGACAAATATAGACAAGCGCTCACGTTTACTACTGCAGGAACTCTTCCTCCTGCGACTGTTCCTCCTCCTCCTCTTGCTCATCTTGCCATGTGATGCAGCACCCAGATTTTACTACAGTACTGATCAGATAAGAAACAATGAATTTTCAGTGACACTGCTCAATTACTTTCGTGAGCAGTAGAGTGCCATTATGATGATAGAAATCCTAATATTTTATATACTTTTGCCTGGTACCTATCCTCATTAATTATTCCAAATACGTGCCATTTAAAAATACAAAGTTACTGATAATAATGCGGATGAAATCTGTAGTCTATTCTGTTTAAATGCTGTAGTCTAAAACGCTGGCTCAGTTTCCTACTACAACCATGTACTGAGTTATGTTTTAATTTTGAAAAATTGCGACACTGGCAGCTACACTCACAGCCACTTTATTAGGTACATCTGTTCAGCTGCTCCTTAACGCAAATATCTAATTAGCCTATGGCATGGCTGAGACTACCTGCTAATATCTAAAGACTAAGACTGCTTAAAGTCTAAAGTTAAAACTGAGAATCAGAAAGAAGGGGAAGAAACGTGATTTTAACATTTTAAATGTTAACATCGTTTTAATAACTGCAATGGATTTTTAATGGCTTTTAAAGCAGCAAAAGACCTCACCGGCTGCCACGCGTGTCAGATAATATCAGGAAACTAATGCTGCAATTCACACTGACTCACCAAAATTGGGCTGCTGATGGTGTGATGGTGTGAGGGAATATCTTCTTGGTACACTCTGGGCACCTTTAATACTAATTGAGCATTATTTAAAAACCGCAGCCTACCCGAGTAACGTTGCAATCTAGGGTCCAAAACACTACTAGGAAGGCGCATCGAATATAATGCACTGTAAATCTTGTTTACAATAACAAAACAACAAGAAATGAAACAGATGTTGTCTAAAATGTGATGGGTTTTCATGTTCATGTTGTTGTAAATAAGATATTGGGATGAAATTACTTCATTTTTTTTGTTTGTTCTTGTGGATCTCTATTACTTGTAATTTTCTTTCCCTCAATACATTCATCCCTATCAGTCCCCTAATCAAAGCCAAAACTACACAATATCCAAACAAATATGTTTCTTACCTTAGGTATACACCAGCCCAGTCAGTCCAGACTTCCTTTATATGAGTTTGGCAAAGCTTGGTGGCAGTTTATATGATGAATCAGCTTTGGCTTGCATGCACTGCTCCACTTCTGATTGTTCTATTTCAGTCTTAAAGCCTGGAAGCAGCTTAATGGCGCTAATCCAGTCAACTGCTTATGATGTCACGTTTAACTCTGGTTATTCAGTTATTCAGTGCTTAAAGCATTCTCATTTTGATGTAAGTGAGATGGCTAAAATACGTAATATCACCCAGATGTGCTAAGTAACATTTTTGTCTCTTGAGACATCACCAGGCTATACTTTTTTTGTCTTTTTCTAGGTTATATACAGCACAACAAGCAGCACATTTTTCATCTTCATGCTTCTTGGTTCAGCAATTGTGGATGATCAAACAAAACTACAACTCCAAAAAGACATTCTCTGTGCTTAGGACATCTTGCGAGCGTTTTCATTTTAGAAAATCAACAAAACCTAATTTGGCTAGATCTGAGAGAATTTACAAACGCTTGTAAGGTTGTAATAGCATTTCTTATAGTGTCCACTAGATGGCATTTCGACACGTTTATCAATTGCACGCTTCAGATATAATTCGTAATTAACCGCAAATATACTAAACTGAACTTGGAAGTTAATACTAACTTGGATTATTTGATCAAAGGTTATGTTTTTTTGTCCCAAATGAAACTGGTTATACGTTTTGCTTTTAACGTTATGCTTTGTTCACTGAGAAAACCAAAAAACCTTTATGTTGTAAATGAATCTGCTGTAGACTGCTGTCTACCTTTTAATCAGGTTTATGTATGTATTAATTAGCAGATTAGCTGGCCAACACCCTTTGTCACAAAGTACCTAGACTCAAGTTAATGTAATTCTCTGATGATTCTAATTAAATTAGCCAATGTTAATTGCATTTCTAGTAGGCTTTATATGAAATAAGACGTGCTTGGACATTCTATATCTAATACAGCATATTTAATGAAATTAAAAATCATTTTTTCTAATATATGACTCATGTCAGGCAGTATGACTTTCTTTGACATAAATCGATGAACTGTGTGTTTTCTGTCACACACATTCTTTATCCATTCCATGACGTGTACAGTACTTTATGTTTATGGACTTTGGAATCCTTTTGGACCATGATGGGAAGGCATCCCATCCATACAACACTTGTGCATCAGAGAATACACACTTTTGCTAGGCTTGTATAGATCTGGGTCAGATTAGTTTTGGCAGCACCAAAGCTCCATTTGTTAGTAATGCACACAATCAAATTACCAGCTTCCTGTTCTTCAACTCTAACTTTCTCGCCACTCCTCATAGATCCATGGCGTTAAACTGGCTGTTGAGGTCACCTTGCTGATCGGCTGTTAATGACCACAACGTTTAAATTCCGCGACACATTTTAATTCCCTGTTTATTACAATTCCTTAAAGCCGAGCCCTTAAAGTGAACAGACGTAGCTACAATTGTTGTTAAACGCTGCATACTTGCATATTGGTGCACTAGCTAATTACTGACCCTAGTCCTAGTATTACTATGCATAATTTGTCAGCCTCTTTACACCATCCATATGTACAGATGAACCACCTTAAGAACACCACTAAACAAAAGTCTCTGTGGTGAATGTTCTCAGTACAGCAGTGACACAACAGTGACACGATGGCACTTATGATACAATATCCTGTTTGTTTTTCAAAGCACGCCACATATGCCTTGCCTGTTTGGTTTGTACCGCATTATATTTGAGCACTTAAATTATGATAAACTTCAAAGTTTTTACGCAAAAGTGGTTTACTTCATCTGCATTGATAAATGTCTTATCGTTTTTAGATGCTGTGATATTATGGTGTGATTTGCGTTGATCTGAAATTCGAATTGCACAGTAATTGTACATGATGTGATAAAGTGGTATTTTCAGCCACTTGGTGTTTGTTGAAGAGAGGAGCAATTGGTGGCCCGGCACGCAGGGCTTTCTGAAGTCTTGCCTTTATTGAAAAACATCAGAGTGGACTGACGTTTAATTCGTTCCTTAGCATTTGAAACCATATGGAGATTTTCTCTTCTACTGTCTAATTATTTAAGATACATAATCACAGCTTAATGTGGGTGCTATGCCAACTGCCAAGTCGTTAATAGAGCTCTTCTCACTCTGTCGCTTTTCCAAGCAGCTCTCTTGCTGAGCAAACATTCAGAAGCGTGTACAAATGTCTGACACACGATGATGCCATGTCCAAGCCCCGTGACCATAAGGGTGCCCTGAAACCAGCTGTTGGGAAATAATGCATGCAAAACTAATGGGAGGTCTGAAAGAGGAAGTCCCATGTCCATATATCCATATACTCACCAATCACATTATTTGGTACTACTCCTTGTTTTTACTCGGATTGTCCATTTTGTTACCTACTCTAACTCCTGTTGCCTCCTTTGACTGTGGATGAACAGCGTTGAGTTAAATGACACGTTATTTTCCTTGCATAATGTATTGGAATTTTTATTATCTTGGTTGTTATAGCAAACGGATATTGATCAGATGGCTGTTAAACGACGCATCGCTGTAGATGCACTCTAGTTCTTCAATTACAGTCTGTGTTTCTTCTCTCTTCCCTAATGGTCAGGACCTCCACAGGACCAGTACAGATCAGGTTCTATCTACAGATCAGAGCAAGGCAGTGTGGCCAGATCTTATGTTCAGTTCAATCTAATATTATCTATATTTAATCTGTTTCCTTTTGCTGCCTTACTTTGTCTTTACTATATATTTCACATGTATTAGAAAGGTTTATCAATAATGATTACTTCAAATATTTATTCACCTCTATTGCATAAGATCAGAGATCCACTCTGACATAAAAAAATGTCTTAAGAGACTATAAGAGACTTGTGTATATAAAAGATAAAGCGTCATCCATGCACTATTAATTTTAATTAATAAAATACTAATATTTCAATTATTACACAACTGAACTGTTTTTTTTTCCAGTCTGGATCAGAGAGGTTTCCACATGCCATACATTAGCATATTTGGCCATTAATCCGGCTGTTAAAATAAGTAATGCAATAGGACAAAAAAAATAAATAAAATGCTTTTAGAAAAATAAAATAAACACTAAAGCATTTTTGTTGCTTGTCCACCTGGGTAGTTCTAGACTAGCTGCATTCATGCTTGCTTCAATTTGCTATGATTAATGAATGGGCAAAATTGTAATTTGTATTTTAAATAACTTTAAATTGTTTCATTACAAATAAAAGTTGTTTGCAGATGTTGCCAGGTTCCTGCCTGGTGTCTCATTAACAAACAAAACACACTGCTGTTGCTGACAGAATAAACAATGAAGTACAAAACAAGAGTTTAGCAGGTAGGATGTTTACCAAAGAAGATAGAACGAGGTAGCCGGTTTCTTAAAATGCTATAAAATGTCTCACAGCAAAAAAAAAAATAAATAAATAAAGCATTATTCAACAACATGCGATTAAATGATTAAAGTAATAAAAGTTTAATCATTTTTTTTAGGATGGCTTTTCTTCCAAACCACACATTCATGAATATGCTTGTAGCCTGGTACTTTCAATAGAGGAAAAACTGTTAAAGTTATTCACCTTTTTAATGATTTTTTTTTTAATTGAATGTTAAAAATTCAATTACCAGATGTATTAGTTTACCAATAGCGCATTAGCTGCAGACGGTGTAATTTCTGCACTCGGTTCGTTTAATATTTGGCATGGCTCTGTTAGCTGGCCTCTTAACTGGACTCAACTTGAAACTAAAGGATTATTGTATAGGCCTGGCTAGTGGCTGCAAGGCCACATGAGACTCCTTCACACAGCAGCCTATTACACAGTTCATTTCTGCTTCTTACTGGGCAGTGGAGGATTGGATCCATTTCACTTTGCTACAGAGCGAAAAACAATTCCAGGCGCTGTAGGATTTTATGGTCACTCAATGTATTTTTCTTTTATTTCTTTTCCTACAACCTCATACTTACGTTCATACTTTTAGCTGCTCTGCAGATACATTGAATGTGTGTTATTCAATAAGATTTAAGGTTGTTGTTGTTATTCTTATTAATAATAATAATTTAGGTAGCCCTTTTATCGAATTGTTCCTGTGTGGGAGTAACTGGTGTCCCTGTAATGTGTATAAAAATTTCTCCCAATCAATATGAACTTTCAGATTAGCATATTCTGTGATAGTACTAATCTAGAGAACAGGATGAGCACTGCCAGAGTCTTAAAAAATGACCTCCAGAAGTACTCTGCCACTGGTGTGGCTGTGTCTGACCAAACGATAACAAGCAGGTAGTGGACACTGCCCAGCACTGTTGAGCTTGATTGGCATTTGCCACAAAACTGGCTGATCCGGTACTGTTTTTTTTTTACAGATCAAAGCATATTTCAGGTGAGCATGTGACAGGGTATGGAGATGCTCTGGATAATATGATGCCACCTGCAACATCATTCAGCATGATTGGCTTGGTGGTGGGTCAGTGATTTTTTGGGGAGACATATGCCCAGACAATCCTTCACTGGACCTATGATCAGACCGTACTCTGGTGCAGTGGGTCCTGGATTCTTCTTAGTGTGTAACAATGGCCAGCCTCATTTGGATAGAGTATGCAGGCAGTTCTTGGAGGATGACACATCATCATGGATGGCAGGTCACCACCTTAAGCTAAATCCTGGAAAGACAGAAGTCGTACTCTTCTCATGTGACTCTTGTCCTCACCAAGACCTTGTCCTGTCAGTTGACAAGGCTAGGATCTCCCCCTCTGTCGTGGCTCCCAACCTGGGAGTGACTATGGTCAACCAACTGTCGTTTTCTTCCCACATTGCTAACGTCTCTCGGTCGTGTCGTTTTCTTCTTTACAACATCAAAAGGATCCGTCCATTTCTTTCCACAGAGGAAACACGGATTCTGGTTCAGTCCCTTATCATTTCAAGACTGGACTACTGTAACTCTCTTTTAGCGGGGCGGGGCTACCTCTGACCGCTGTCCGAACTTTACAGCTGATCCAGAATTCAGCTCAAGTTCTCACACACACTACACCACTGCTCTGATCTCTTCTCTGTTTTGGCTCCTAGTTGGTGGAATGAATTTCCCCTCAATGTTCGAACAGCTGAGTCTCGGCCCATCTTCAAGACCCATTTATTCCGCAATTACATCAACCGAACCCCTCCACCCTTGTCTTTCTTTCTCTTAAAAAAACACACACAAAAGCACAACCTTTCACAGTTTCAGACGTGTATTCTTGTTTAGATTGCTTATTATTAAGAACGGTTTATGTTACTGATGTCTTAAAGCACTTTTGTAAGTCGCTCTGGATAAGGGCATCTGCTAAATACTGTCAATGTATATGAAGGAATTGATACCATTAACTAACACCACCCACCCCTGCTCGCCTGACCTAAATCCAGTGGAACACCTCTGGGGCATTATGTTTCAGTCCATCTGACACTGCCAGGTTGCGCTTCAGACTGTCCGGGAGATCAGTGCTGCTTTGGTACAGATCTAGGAGGAGATCCACCAGGACACCATCTGCCGTCTCATTAGAAGCATGTCTCGATTTGGACAGGCATGCAAACATTTGAAGGCCATACAAAGTACCATACCATTTTTTTTGATTAGCCGTAATGGAACTAAAGGACTAAATGGACTAGCCTGCTGCATCATATTTTGACTGATTTATGTCTTTGAATTCTACACTCTGTAGGGTGATAATTCTCATTCCCATCACACTGTGGCATCCTTTCCTTCCTAACACATTGCCCAGTCCATATCATGAAAGCAATTCTGCATTTTTCCCATTGAGATCTGATGTGTTTTCAGTGTTTCTTTGCTTGTGTATATGGAGTTGCAAGTTCAGAGGAGAGTGTTAGATAAACCGCTCCATATTGTGGATGATGTCTCGCATCCTCTCTAATACTGACTCTCTGTCTGTCCATCTGTCATCATAAATCAAGATTTTCTGAGTCTGAGGAGATTAAGAGCGTGTAGACTGTGGCAATGTCCTTCAATAATCTCGAAATGCAGAGAGGGAAAATTGATTGAAAAAGCAGAGTTTGAAAACCCCATTTCGCGCCGTCATTTAGCTGAGTGAAAACGTCAATGAATATAAATTGTTTTCAGTTATATGACTGCCTTGCATTTCAAATGGACTCCAGATACCCCTATTGAAATCTACAGGAGCGAACAAATGTGCACATGATTGATGAATTCTTTTCTCTTCAGCCTCCAGGTAATATCACAGTTAAAGTCTAGACACAGACTTTTCCATTTCACATACAGCACACGTTATCTATATCCAAATCACTTTACAGTCTCCGCTTTACATGTTGGACACCTATGCTGAGGGATAAAGGTCCATCCAACTAATGGTCCCTGACCATTTAATTTCACTGGACTGCTGGTGGGACAATAAGTTGGAAGAACACACATTGCTTCCATGGTTTAATTCTGAGTCAAGATGGAGGCACTGATAAAACTTGAACAAGGGACTCGAACATTAAACTATTCATTGTCTTGCAACATTCTGTTTTATTTTCAAACCCAAATCAATAAAAGTTGAGACAGTACACCAACCGGTGACAGCCACCCATACTTTGCATGCATTAAGACGTGCTAATCCATATTGTCTGCATTGAAACTGCACCAACTCTTTCTGATTTAAGCTTATAATTATATTTATGTCATTTAGGAGACACCCTTATCCAGAGTGACTTACAATTCATACAATCCAAGCAATTTTGGGTTAAGGGCCTTGCTCAGGGACCCAACTGTGGCAGAGGTGAGATTTGCACCCTGGACCTTCTGGTCCTTAGTCCAGGACCTTAACCACTAGGCCACCACAGTCCAAATTAAACTGGCAATTAATTAATTATTAGATAATTGAGTGCAGCAAAATGTATTCATACGATCATAATTCTTTTCTCAATGGTTTAAAAAATACAGGCCATGAATGAGATGAGATACTACTGGACATGGTAGCATATAGGTTCTGTATGATATCCAGCAGCCCATTGGCCCGCAGATGTTGCAGCTGGATCCTGCTCAATCAGTGGTTTCCAAAACTGTGGACCCAGGTGGTTCCATAAATGCTCAGCTGGCGATTAAGTCTGGCAACCGGGCAGGCCAAGGAAGTGTTTCAATCTGAGACATTCCTGAGAAACCCTTGCTGTGTGCTGGGTGAGCATCTTCCTGCTCAAAAATATCAGCTGGATGCCCTACCATGAGAGGCAACAGGACTCTCGAGTCCTATTTTCCTTTTTTAGTTCTACTATAATTTGGAAAGTCTATATAATTAAAGTTCTCAAGCAGTTTGTTACGAATGTGAATGATCTAAAAGTACAAAAGTGTTGCTGTACTATCCCTCTGTACTATCCCTCTATAGCACACACGTACAGTACTACTTTCTTATACGTCTCAGTCTCTGTGCAATACGTGTGCAATGGCATATTGTGTTGTTCAGCATAATTCCTCCAAGGCAGGTGGCTCATAATTTTCCCCCCAACAGCCAAGGATCTCAAAGCACTGCCAATCTCGCATGGCAAAATGCCAAAGCGAAAACACTGCCTACATAATTATGTAACAGAATGGATCCCACCCTGATTCTGTCCCTGCAGTAAGAAAATCAGCCTCTTACAAATAATTTCAGCATGAATAAAAGTGTAATTGTACCCACTCAAAGCCTTAAAGAGCAAGAGTATGAACATTTAGGCCTGGAGAGGAGCGACATATCAAATGCTTATGGAATCACAGAAGTAAGAGCTTGGTGCCTTGGCCTTACATATGGCATTATTATAACTTTATTGTTATAGCTTTATACTCAGATTAAGTATGTTTTCTGTGAGTGGGCTTTTATTAGGGTTGTGTTTGTGATCGGGCTCCTGTTGGCAAAATCTGAAGTGTGTTGTGTATCATGCTGGGTTTCTTTAGATGCATCCCATAGTGAACTGCTGTGTGTGCTAATATTAATATTTTAAGACTGCATGTTGGCTCTCTGTGGAGAATGACTATCGGACCTTTACTGTCGGGGCAAAATGAGGACTGGACTGGACTCAGAGGGACCTGCTTATACTCTGTATGTAGTGTTTTTAATTTCTGTCTACCTTTTGAAAGTCTGTTGCATGAACACAACCACACAATATGTTTTGGGTGAGTGGCACGGTGGTGCAGTGGTGAGTACTGTTGCCTCAGCTTCAAGGTCCCCTGTTTGATCTCAAACCCAGTGTGGAGTCTGCATGGGTTTACCTTTACTTCTTTCCATATTCCAAAGACAAGCTTTAGGATGGACTGGTCACTCTAGGCCCATGTTTAGCAAGTTGATATATAACCTTGTTTCTGCCTTTGATGCTGCTGCTGTGTTAAATAATCTAATAAACAAACAACCAGTGAGTTAAGCAGTGTTTCAAACAAGCAGAGACCCTGTAACCCTCCAGAAATGTTCACAGGACAACATTTACGTTTGGGACCAGCTTATTTTCGTTGATTATTTTCAGCTGACAGCCAGAATGCCAAACCTCTGAAAATCTGTTAAGCTAATTATTTGATGTATCAAAAGTAACAATTGTAAATAAGAGTATTTACTATATACTATGATTCCTGGTTAACTTAAAGGAATTTTGGATGTATGGATACCCCAAAGCCTTTGAAATTGCTTTTCTTTGGGTCAGACTGTAGGTCGACAGCAATCTTTTGAGAGTGTGAAAAGTTATTGAATTTGTACAGTATTACTTCCTCAATTGCTATTCATGAATTTTACATAGGGATGGACACTTCTGCATGCTCCTCTACAATTACTTAAGATTGCATGCAGATTATTCTGACACTTCTGTTGGTGAACCAGCAAAGAAAAATGCAAGTTAGCTCTACTGGTAATGCCTAGCGTATAAAGCATCATTTAGTAGGCGTAGAGGTATTTATTGATTAAAAATTTATTGCAAGGATAAATTTAGATACTCGCTTGGATAAGGAAAGGAAATTAGACTTTTACCTTAAATTGCTGTATAAGCTCAGTAAATAGAAATGGATTCTCCAAAGCTCTATTTGACTTGAGCTTTTTTTTTTATTTATTATCAGTGGGTATGTTATTTCTGAACTACAAATTACACTGGGTCTCCTTTAGACCTTAACTGAACCTGAATCCAATGAGCAACTAAATCACCACCTGGCTAATGATGATCTGACTTCCATTATGCATTTGCTTACTGTGTGGTTTCAGCAGTATGCCACATACCAAGGACACTCATTCATGCCTGTTGGTAGTTAGCGCACGGTTACAGTCTGACCTGTACTTGGATGTTGGGAGAACAAACATTTATCAGCCATTTCCTGTGTAAATGGATAGGCAAACAGAAGAGCCGCTGAGAGGCAGTAATTGCGTCGTGGTTTCATGTTACATAAAGCGTTAGACTGATGCTGTGATGTCAGAGAGTGCTTCATCAGTAGACGCTTTGTTCCTATTCGACTCTCATTTTTTCCACTAGCGCCTGGATGGATGTGGATTTTTATCGTCTGCTTATTCAAGTCCACAGACACCTGTTTTTTTTATCTGTCAGACGGAGCTTGCTTAGCATAAGATATTTTTTCACAGAGTGAAGGCATCATCGAAGGGTGCTGGACCAAAGTAGATATATTGCCCAGTACAATAGTAGGCTTCTATTTCAATACGATGTATTTCTGTTGTCTGAGTAATGGCCATATTATTTACCACTGCAGCCATTCGCCAGTGAATCAAAATGCTTTCAGTCGTTTAAAGATGTTGCCTGGGCTGTACTAGCTATGAATGTGATGCCGTGAGACCATTGTAGTGTCCCCTATTCTCCTGTCTCAAATGTCATCCTGCACTTTCACAAAAAAAAAACAAAAAAAAAACTAAGCTGTGTATTTCAAGGGAAAATGTCACTGGGAGGGTATCCACATGGGTCCAGTAACTATAATATAAATATTACAGAGTGGAAAATGAATGCAGGAAAATGTCAGACCCGTGTGGCCTAGATTGTACGTCATCTTTTTTTACTGACTCTACCTGTACAAATCTTGCCATATAAGCATGGCTTATACATGCTGTTCATCTTGGACCGAAACCATGTATCCATTGTACTCGTTACTGCTTAACCCAGCGTATTGTTTTACGTTTTTATTTTTGCACAGTGCAATTCACTAATTGATAGTAACTTTTATCAGTTAAATGTTTGCACTAATAAAATCTATTTTAGATACAGCAATGTATCTGACATGGACTTTTGTAACAGGCTCTGTGAATAATGCACCTTTTTAACAGCTTTTCTTTTAAATAAAAAAAAAATGTATAGAAAACAGTCATAATTCTTAATTACAAATGATTAGGTACAACAAATTCGAGACAGAGGACCTATGTTTTCTTTCTGACTGATGTCATTTTTTGCATTGAAATAGTTGCTTATCAGAAATGTTGTTCAGTGTACTGTTAGAGCACAAATCGGTTGTGCAATTACATTTTTGTAGTTCTACAAACTTCTAGGTCCAGCCAAAGGTCCAGCATCTCTGACCTTAAACTCCAACTGTGTCAATTTTGTATGTCCTCCGTCTCCGCATGGGTTTTTCTCTGGGTGCTCCAATGTTCCTCTACAGTCCAAATACACACACTGTGTATCGATGTAACCTTGTGACATTAATGCTGATAGTGACATAGAATAAACAAACTGATTTCTGATCCTTACATTGTTATATTACACTGGGTGGGAGAAGCAATATTCAAATAGGCCATGACAATCAAGCAATGATTAACTGGTATAAACAGGGCCAAAGTGTACAAAGAGAACTTAATGTGCACCACTACTGCAACTCAACCAGACTGGAATCTTGATACAAGACATGCTCTTTCCATGGACTCTTGCTGGAGGCCCCAAATTCTGACCCCACCATCTGTGTCCCTCAGCGGAAATCAAGATTCCTCAAACCAGGCTACATTTTTTTTGAGCCTTCAACTGCCATGACTGCATGAATGAGTTGGGTTACCGGTGTTCCTAATAAAGTGCTCAGTGAATGTGTGTCATTTGGTATTGTCGTATACCTTATAGGTTCAACCCTTGCCTCTGGTTACTATTTTTGTGGAGGTTGTGTAGAAACATTCCCTTATTGTCCTCATTTTAAAACAATAGTTTCTCATGTCGGACTGTACTGATGAACAAATTAAATTATTGTAGAACTATGTACTATGAGCATGATTTTGCTACATGTACCTGGGATTCTAAGCTTTTCATTTTGAAATATCCCCTAAAAAAATTTCTGCGCAGTATACTTGGTTGCCAGATTGTTACTGAAGTCACATAAACCAAGTGTCCATTGTGTTCATTCTTTTGCATGGTGAGTTTGATGGATCACTAAGAACCTGTCCATCTCTTTAAAAACCTATCAACCTGCCCAGGAAAGAATTTGTGCTGAAATCAGAATTTCAGAGTGTGAGTGGTATGTAGTTTATGGGCAGCATGTAACCTTTTGGTATAAAACAAATGGAACGAGAATGTGCAATTCTAGGTGGATTCCTTCTATGAGTGCCTTTATTACCGATGGCTATACTTGCTGTATGTTTATAGAATTTGATTTATTAGCTTCTACACACAATAAAAGAAAAAAAAAAAACAGTTCCCACATTTCAGGAATTTGAAATCTGTTGTAACAGAATGGAAACAGTTAAGCATAAAAAAAAACATTTTCCCTAAGAATTAAACTTCATAAAGTATGTTTATATGGATAAAGCCAAATGAAGGTGTTTAAAAACCAGAGATGCTGCTCACCAGGACTGAAGTGACTACTCACAAATAACTGAGACCTTATGCCATGTTTACTGGGCATGTGGAGGACCCATATGTGTTCTCACCACTTTCCAGATAAACATCCTGTCAGGCCACAGTATTAAGCACTTCTATTGGGTCTAATTCATACATTTTTTTTAAGAATATAAAGCAGTTTGTAAACAATATAGAATATAGACTATGTAGATAAATTGACTACGTTTGTGCAAGGCAATGGAAATTGTTGTGTCCTGCTGTATAAGTCACATGCATTAAGTACAAATGGACAGGCCCTAGAATGGAACTCAGAGTCACAGTAATGGCTTCCATTCAGACCTAATTTGACATCAGCACATTTTTCAGAGATGAATGTCTGCTCTCTGCTTTGCTTTGCTTCCCTTTATTACAATTCTCTTGTTATTTTCACCTCACTAATAACCTTTCCATATACTGTATGTTGGTTACAGTAATAGTTCAGTAGGTTGTATTGATTTGCCTGGAGCAATGTAGGCACATGAATGTTGTTTCTTATTATGAGGGAACCACAGGATCTTGTGGTTGTTATTTTCCTTTCCTCTGCATCAACCAGGCATATTAAACATTAAAATCAGCTAGAGGTTGTAATCACATACAGCTAAAATGAGTTTTAATCTCCTTTATATGCCATGGGACATTCACAGCAGTGTTTCATTCTTGCTGTGTTAGCACAGTGCTGACTGCATGCTGACTGTACAACTTTACAGCATGTCAGAATTATTTATTTTCCTATTAGAACCACCTATGCATTAAAGGACCATTTACACTCTAGAAATAACATACCATTAACAAGTGATGTTGTTTCTAGTTTTAAACCAAGCATCTTAACCTTCATTCATTATCAGCATTACACAGTGCAGGTCGTAATCCTTACTACTATTTTATCCGAAAAAAGTTGGGACAGTACGGGAAAACAAATTTAAAAAATGCAGTGTTTCTTCCATTCACTTTGACACTGATGTCATCACAGACAGTATGTTTTCTGTTGAACTTAATGTCCTTTGTTCACATACATATGTCCCGCATTTCATAATTTCATAAATATTGATGTGACTTCAAACAGGTGATGTCAAAATGTGATTTGTAGTCATCGTTTGGTATCCACAGAGGATTGTGTCATTGAGGAGCAACAGTGAACACAGGATCTATAGTTTGTCGACAAATATGTGAGAAAAATATTGAAATGTTTCAAAGAATTCCTGGAAAAATGATTGAAAGGGATTTGTTGTCATATATGTCTCTTTCTACAGTTCATAATATCATGAATCAAGGAATCTGGAGGTATTTCAGTGCTAAGACATTAGCAAGAGCACAAGCCTAAACTGAACACTCGTGATGTCCGTTATCTAAGACATCACTGCATCAAGAACCATCATTCATCAGCTGACGTGGAGTGTGGAGTTCCATTCACTAATGACACTTAAATCTTTACCGGGCGAAAAAGGAACCTTGTGTTTACCATGTCCAGAAGAAACTGTCACTTTTCGGGACTCAACTTGATATGTTAATGGCTGATAATTTAAATTTTTATCTGAAAAACACAAATGTTCTGATTGCACCAAAAACCTCACACAACTCCTGCTGTTGATGTACCAGTGAATACGAAGTAGATTTGTTTTTTTTGTTTTGTTTTGGTTTTTTTTTAATTAATTTTTTTTTCCTGGACCATGTTGTGGGGGCCGTGTTGAGAGGACAATCTGGCCAGAAGGCAGCACCTCAGAAATTGTTTCCTTACTTTTCTATTTCAGAAGCTGTTTCTATGGACGTGGAACGTCTTGCACATTTAAAACCTATTTAATGATGTAAATACATTTGAAGTCTAGCCCCCTTTAATTAAATGTACTCCATTCATTATTCCATCTTCAGTAACCACTTTATAGAGGTTAGACACTCGGTGAGACCTGAGATTATCCTCAAACATTGCTTTGCAAGGCAGGACAGGATGTATTGTGGCTGCCAGTTTATTGGAGGACAGTGCACACTAACCCATTCACTCAGATGGACTTGAAGAAAATGCCGAGCCATACGTTTACGTCCGAACAAACGCATGTATTAGCAGGTGTAAAATGCTAAATGATTATTTTAAAGCTACCGTCAAAGTAAATTGTGAAGATTTTCTTTTCACTCATTTGCCACAACTTCGAGGAGCTCTCGCTGTGAGCCGGGACAGAAATAGCATCTCACTTCCTTTCAAACAGACATAACAGTCTGGCACATCCTCCTGTTTTTTGGCTGTGCTTTGATCAAGGCAAATCAGGATAGCGGCAGCTCTTGGAGAACGTTACACTAATCTTGATCCTCATTTACAAGATTTTGTTATATTTCCCATGTAAAGGAGCTGCAATTACGTTCAATTTTACAAACAGGCCTGTCTTTAATTGGTTAATGACATAGAGATAATCACACTGTTATATTCTAAATCAGTCCGAGAGCTTTTCATTAGACCGAGCCATTCAAAAAGCCTCCTGTCATACTCATTTTTCTTGAAGTTGAGCTTCCGAGCCTTATATGGAAAATGTGCTTTTGTATAGCAGTCAGGATAATCAGCATTGGTTTACCACTGAGAAACCTGTACTAGATGAGGTGGGAATAAAGAATAACACGGGTGCAGTGGTTATCACTGCCACCTCACAGCTCAGAGATCCCTCATTCAGTCCTGACCCTGGAGTCCGTCAGCATGGAGTCTCCATGTGCGGTGGCTAGGCACCAGCTTTCCTGCAGCCCTGACTAGTAACAAATGGATAAAAATAGTAATGCATGAATGATTTTATGTTGTTATCCCACTGACAGTGAAAAAAAAAGAATTTTATGAGTTTTAGCACTGACTGCATTCTCATTTACATTTACATTTATGGCATTTAGCAGACGCCCTTATCCAGGACTTACAACTCATAGTCTTACAATTCAAGAAATTGCAGGTTAAGAGCCTTGCTTAGGGACCCAACTGTGGCAGAGGTGGAATTTGAACCCTGGACCTTCTGGTCCATAGTCCAGTACCTCAACCACTAGGCCACCACAGTCCCGATGTACATTTACAATGATCCAGCTGTTCTGTATTTAGAAACTGTGGCCAGAAATTATACCGATATATCTGCAGAACACACATAAAGAGCTACCATCCAAATATAATCTTGTCAGCGGTGGTGCTTACAAAACAGACTACGCTGAGTTGTTCTTGAGGGGTAGAAATCAGTGGATGCAAAAAAAAAAAAAAAGGAACCTGTAATGAAATCTGCAACGAAACCTGGGACGAACTGTGATGAACTGGCAGATGTGTTCCACTTCTACTTGCTCCCTCTCGTCACCGGAAAGCAAAGCGAGCAAACATAATGAGTCACGGTTGTGTCTCCAACACACTGCAGCGTGCGCTGCCCAGTTCTACCACCCACGTCACTATGGCAACAAACCCTCTCCCCGGCAGCTCTGGGATGCATCATCATCACTGGTGCATGTAGACGGGATAGAGAGCGGAAAAAGAAAAAGCCATGGAGAAAAGAAGGAAGCGATTATAGCAAATGAATATGAAAGTCACATTTAATTACCAAGTTAAAAGTTGTTTAGATAAAAACATGATACCCATTTTATGGTCAGTTCTACCGTATTGTATTGCATTACAAATGTAATGATGTTATGTCTGGTTATACTTTATAAAAATGTAAGGTTCAGGGAAATTAGCCAATACAACTATGGTTACAGTTCCAAGACAGCATGTCATTCACACCTACTCACGTATTATTTTCAGCCGTAGGAAGTTGCATTTAAAGAGAATAGTGATTACTGCCCCTACAGTAACCAGTAGGTGAAAGGCACTGACGCATCAGCAGGGGTCCTTTCCGATTTACTGCCGTACCTCCAAAGCGGCTCCATATTATGTGACTGCATGCAGCAGCCCCCATTTGCAGAAGGAGACATAAAAATACTGCCTGCTACATATGTACGTTGCCGTGGAAATGAAAGAATGGTTCCCCTGTCAAATACAAGCACTGACAGCCTTAATTGAGCATGTTTGTGGTTTGGTCTATTGATGACCATATTTTAAGCACCGTCAGGAATTTAAGTGGAGGACTTTTCTCCATATAATACTTAATTTAGAGTTTATAATAATAATGGACTGTGGTAGCCTAGTGGTTAAGGTACTGGACTCTGAACCAGAAGGTCCAGGGTTCAAATCCCACCTCTGCCAAG